>JBCEWC010011307.1:0-16816 GCA_038996855.1 Solanum aculeatissimum | reverse complement strand
CATCAATGGAGGTCAAGAGAATTGAGAGAATTTTGGAGAGACTTTAGGAGTGTTAGAATGGATGAAAAGGGTTTAGGTTTGATTTAGGGGGTTTAGGAGACCTTAAAAAGCCTAAAAGGGGCATAGGATCTAATTAAATTACAAATTAACCATTAATGAAATGGACTAATTCACTGAAAACAATGCCACACGAAAGGGCTACAGTGCCTGTATACATGCTCACGGGTTGTGTACCTGCTCGTGAGACTTCACTTGGTCTCGTCTTCGGCTTGACTCTCGGGGGACTTTTTGGATCACTTCAAG
Organism: Solanum aculeatissimum; assembly: GCA_038996855.1. Taxonomy (NCBI): domain Eukaryota; kingdom Viridiplantae; phylum Streptophyta; class Magnoliopsida; order Solanales; family Solanaceae; genus Solanum; species Solanum aculeatissimum. The sequence continues at coordinate 16,513 of JBCEWC010011307.1, read as the reverse complement.
GGGGGTATCACGGACTGTGTAGCTGCACACGGACCGTGTACTGGTACATGGAGCATCACTTGGTCCGGAGTCCAGCCTTGAACCTTAGCCAATATTCTACCTCACTTCAGGGGACCCCTCACGGGCCATGAAAGGTCTCACAGACCGTGAGGTGGTCCGTGGGACCATACTTGGTCCATGGATTGGACCCCAACCCCTAGGATCCCACTGGATCAACCCACGAGCACCCACACAAACCATGGACCACCAAACAGTCCGTGGTCCAGTCCTTAACCCAATTCCAAAACCTCGTTCCCAGCGTCCTTCCAATTACAGGCAGTCTCACTGTTTTGGCCATAACTTTCCCATACGAACTTTGAATTGAGTGAAACCAGTTGTGTTATGAAGATAACTCAAAAATATTCAATTTTATGTATAGCATCCCAATAGCTCACTCCGTACAAAAAGATATGACTTTTCAAAGTCCACTGCCCAACTGGCCTCATAACCTCACTAAACGATCCGTTTTGAATCCGGTCACTTTAATACAACCCATGGCTACCAAAATTTAACCACGAATAGTTTAAAACTAACCTTGACCAACCATTATGAAGTTCAAAAATTTTTGGATCGTTACAGTGTAGGAGGGGGTTCAGAGATCATACCTAATGTGTAGGTGATGATAGACGTCCAGAGGATGTAGGATGCTGGCTTGATCAAGAACGATGAGAATCCACTGGCACTATGGAGAGCACCACACACTATAGTCAGTTTACTAGAGATATTCGCCGAGCCTCCCTAGCCTAAGATTATTGCACCACTGTTGCTACTACTGCTGAAGTCGAGAGGCCCCCACAGACTAATATTGAGATGGATATGGGCCCCACTACATCTACCTCCACCATACCAGAGGTCATACCTTCACATCCTCATATCCCAGACATGGTTTTTTACATCTCTATAGAGTCCATTTAGGCTCTGGCACAGAGAAAGGTAGGTACTAAGTCCCAGTTGACTAATTTTTTGTAGCAGATTAGGCCTTGGGTTCGTAATGCCATATTAGAGTCTGAGAAGTGCATGCAGGATGATGTGTTGTTGAAATACAACACTTTTGATGCTAAAAACTTAGAATTTTGTATGTTCTCAAAGAGATATTAGTAGGTTTGATGTGTTTTTATGTTTGTTTTTCAAGGTTTTAGTGTTGGCATGATTTTTGGAGAAAGTATGCTGAAGCAGCAGTTTTTGGTGATCCACAAAACTCTTTACGGGTCATGGAATGATCCACGATCCATAGAAGGGATCTCGTAGTAATTTTAAGTGAGGGGTGAATTTCTGAAGTACACTCTACGAATGAGCAAACAAGTCATACTGTAAAAACCTGAAACTTCCCGAACCTTGTAATGTTGTTTGAGGTCTGATTTGAATCTATCTTGGTTGTCTTATGAGTTTCTCGAGTCTCTCTTGCATGACCGTCTTGGAATAAATTGTATTGGCTAAGTTTTTGCTTGACATCTTGTGGAAGTACTGACTTTAAATGACCATATCTCTTGGTACGGTATGAACTGTGGAAGTCACAACCTATAAAATTGAATCTCTTTGAGTTATCTTCTCAACGCACTTGGTCCGTGTGAGTTCTAGTGAGCAGTCAAGACTCTGGGCCAAGAATCTGACCCAAGTAAGGCTCTACGGATTGGCTTACGGTCTGTGTGAAGCCTCACAGCTCGTGAGCTTTGACCATATCAGTTCCAGTAAGCTACCAAGGATACGTGTTGAGGCCCGAAGCCAAGGAAGGCTCCACGAACCAGCTTACGTTCAATGTGTAGCCTCACGGCCCATGTTCCTGGTTGTGCGTTGGCATAAGCAGAATTTGGCTAAGTATGGGATTTTCAAGGGCAAAGTTGTTCCGAGTGTGACTTCATGGAAGGGTCTCACGGACCGTGTGACCTCTCACGGTCCGTGTATTTTACCATATGGGAGACGTTTCAAATTTTCCTATCTGTTTCCAAATTAAAGCTCGTTATCAAGTGGTGCCTTACAGCAAGGCTCCCGGACCGTGAGTCACTACACGGTCCGTGTAGTGCATTCCGTCAGTGACAGTTTTCAGTTTTCTTCCTTGCTTCATTAATGGTTTTATTGTAATTTTTAATTAATCCTAAGGTCGTTTTAGCTTTTTTTTAAACCCTCCAAAACCCTGATTTATCCCTATTCATCTTTATTCAATTAAACTCTCTCAATTTCTCTCAAATTGCTATCAAGACTCCATTGAAGACTAGCTTGGGAATCAAGGGGGAAATTCAATTCTTCTTCAAATTATTCTTGTTCTTCTTGATTAATTCAAGGTATGTGGGATTGATGCATGGTTCTCCTTTCAACCATGAAGATCCAAAATTCTCTTCTTCAATTTTGATAAATTTTGCTCTCTTTGAAATTGAGTCTTTTAATTTATGAATGATTTAATTTAATTGAGTTGTGGGATGTACTTTAATGGTGATTTCAAGGTGATTTAAATTCAATTATCATGTTTTACGTTGGAATTATGAAGATTTGAATATGCATGGTCCCTTGAAAGCTTGCTTAGGCATGGGTAATTCAAATTATGATTTAAATTGAGATTTACTCATGGTTTTCAATTGAATTACGTATTGTATTGTTGAATTAAGATTTAATCTCTATTTCCCATGCATTCATCTTATCATTCATGACATATGCATACATGAAAGTTTGGTTTGATGAAACTCTTGATATGACTTTACTTGATTTTGGTAAGACATGATAATTGACTAGAATGTGATCATATCTTATCTTGATATGGCTTTATGAGCATTTTGGGTGTTTACGCCACATTGTTATGTTAGAATGAGCTACTCTTATGCATTGGTCTATGGAGATGATTTTTCAAAATCTTATTTGGCCTTTAAGCCAATTATGGAAAGATTTGAAATACAATTTGGCTTTTTAGCCTAGCTTTGCATTGAATGGATTTGAAGCATTGAACCCTCATTTTGAAAGCTCGTATATGTATATGTATTTCCCATGGAATGAGACTTAGTACCGAGAGATTGAAGTTAAGGTGGACTATCTCCAAGGGTCCATACTTCTTTCCATCAAACCATGTGCCAACATGGGTTATCTCCCTAGATGCGATTGACTTGTATCCCCTTTTTAAGGGTTGACCTGGGATCTACTTGGCAAGTAGTCCAATTCCAAGTAGTAGCTTGCTTGGTCTCTCATGTTGTCGATTGAGGTCACATCCCCGCTATGATATGTAGGTTGGTATTCATGCATCACAGTACTTCATGGCATATTGTTATGATATTCCCTCCTTGTATATATATAATCTTTCTATACGTATATATTCCCTCGTCATCTATATTGTTTAGTAGATTCATGTTCATGTGCACGGCATGCCCGCATACTTAGTGCATTATATGTGCTAACCCATACTCCTTGTCTACATGATTTAACCATGTAGGGACCAGAGATGATATTCATCTACCGTTGGACGTCTAGTTGAGATCTTGGACTTGCTAATAGTGGTGAGCCCTATACTCCAAGGGAAATACCCACCTTCCTCTATCTTATATTTTTATTTAATTTTACTTATCTTGTGACTTGAGGGTGAGCCCGGGTTATGTCGAGGGCCCAGTCTTATTCTTGTAGAGGCATTGTTGGATACTTATCAAATTCTATTGTACATCGTACTATGTATTTATTTGAGATGCTATGATTCTCTATGTTTGCTATGGTTATTTATGTTTTTGATTATGCTTCTGCTTATGCTATTATAATTTGTTAGATGGGAATGTGCTTATGTGAAAAGTCCCTAACCCTTCTTGCCCCCATAGATTGAGTCATACTTACCCGCCCCTTCGAACGTAATTGCTATGTGTTATGTGATTCATGCTTATCCCATTCCCGAAAACATCTCCATAAGTCCAAAGCCCCAGAATCCCTTAGACTTATGTGTTGTTTATTATGTTATGCACTTTCGAACCGATGATGTGTGTGATGATGCTAAGATGGCTTGATCGAGGACTCTTGGGTTCTCTTATGCCATGTCACATCTAGGCCCTACTCTCGGGTCGTGAAACATAGATCAATCCACAAGTCATAGAGAGTGGTCGTGCTTTGAAGATCAAAAATTAGAGAGGTGTTGAAAGTGTCTCAGAAAAAACCCCCCATGGACCGTAGAATCTTTCATGACCTGTGAAACTGTCTCGTAGAATGAGTCTCCAAGATTCCAGAGCATTCGATGAAACTCTGACATATGAGCCATTGAGTGATGCACTAGCCGTAAAATTGCCCGTGGAAAGTGCCGACATAGTTATCCTAATTCATTTTGGATTTGTATTTTAAACACTATAAATAAATTTTTAGGTTATTTTTCGATAAATTTCTAGAGAGTTTAGTATTGTGCTTATAATTTGGTACTTGCAGTGAAAAAAATAACTTCTTGATTCGTTTTTGCAATTTTAATTGAAGAGTTGGATTTCATATTCTAAAATTCATTTGTGTAATTGTTTAATTATGTTATTCTCTTTCATAATTGTTGCATATAAATTGATCATGCATAGCTAAATCCACAACTAGGATTGTGAGAACCATGAGGAACTAAAAAGGTAAAACAGGATATTGTGTAATTTTTGGAAAGTGTGTTAGGTTTTATTAATTAACCCTCTTCATTATTAATGTTTTTTAATGTGAGGCCTATGTTAAAACTCACCTATTATTACTTGCCAGATCAAGGAAGTAACAATAGGAAAGGAGGTAATTAACGGGAGTCAATCGAGCTTTTTCTTGACTAATCAACCAAACCAGATAAAGGGGAGGTTGTACTAGGATAAAGTAAGGATTAGTCATGCTACATCACGGAGACGGATAAAGTTCCGGAATGAAATTTACCTATTCGTTGGATTAAAGGTTTAGGTGAACATAACTTATTGGCCTACAACTACACACTGGAAAAGGTTGCATATATCCGATAATACCAAGTTAGAGATTCATGGGGAACACATCACCTGAGTTAGCTCTTCTAATGGTTACACCTCAACTACATTAGCATAATTTCTTTAGTTTAGTTTTCAAACCCCCCCATTTATTTTCTGCTTTATAGGGAGCTAATTAGGTTGATCATTCCACTTTAGAAATGAAATACTCTAGAGTCTACCATATTCCTTGTGGGATTCGACCCAAACCTTGATTAGGTTAAATATTTGGCATTAACCGTTTTACCTCAAAAGGAGGTGTGGCCTGAGCGACATCGAGTATTTTGGCACTGTTGTTGGGGAATACGGTTAGACTTGCTTAGTTTAAGTAATTTGGGAGACTAATCCTTATTTCTCTAATTTTATATTTTTTGTTGTTTTTGTTTTGTTCCAGTATGCAGGTGTAATGTATACACAACACTCGGAGCCTAGTCAATCCCTTGACTCCATTTGATCCAGAGATTCAGCGAACGTTAAGAAGGATGGCCTAGGAGAATGTGAATAATGCTTCTGGTTATGCGGTTAATACAACACTGAATCCAAACAATAACAATGACAACCTACCTCCGCTCAATTCATAACCACATGGTCTGCAATCTACAGTACATGAATGGAACCAATATCAGCTTTACCCTATGGCAATGGATGTCATGGGAGTTATTGTGTTACCTCCACTACCAGTTGGCACTAAGTTTCTCGTGTCGAGTGTGTTGTTACAGATTCTATAGAAGCATGGGATATTCGCAGGCCTACCATCATAGGATCCACATAGACATCTGCACAATGGGGAAAAAGATGCAATGCCAGCACCATAAGCGCGTAAACCCATCCCTCGACCTCCTCCTTTCCCACAAAGACATAAAAAGAAGAAGGAAGAGGGTAAGTTTAAGCACTTCCTCTCAATGTTGATACAACTCTCCATCAACATCCCCCTGCTTGAAGCATTGGAGAAGAGGCCCGAGTACGCTAAGATCATGAAGGATCTAGGTACCAAAAAGTGCATTCTCATCCAAGAGCTCTCAAAAGAGCTCTAACATTGCAGTTTAATTTCAACTAGGTCCTTGGTGCAGAAAAAGAAGACCCTGGAGCATTCACTATTCCCTGCACCATAGGTGATGTGGAGTTTGAAAGGGCACCGTGTGATCTTGGTGCCACCATAAATTTGATGCCCTTTGTGATCTTCAAGAAACTTGGTCTAGCAGCACCTACCCCAACGAGCATGAGATTGTTGATGGTTGACCGCATGATGAAAAAGCCTGTGGGAATACTGTATAACATCCTCATCAAAGTTGATAAGTTCATATTGTTTGTAGACTTCATGATTCTTGACTGCGCAGCAACTTTGACGTCCCAATTATCTTGGGTAGGTCTTTCCTAGCCACTGAGCGAGCCCTAGTGGACATGGAATCTGGCCTACCCAAGTTTAGGTTAAACAATAGAAGTCACCTTCAATGTATGTCGGTCAATGAAGAGGCCAAATGAGATAAAAAAAATAGAGGCTTGGGCTATTGATAAAGTCTGAGTAATCAAATAGTCCACATCATGCCGCGACAATAAATTAGGCGCTACTTGGGAGGTAACCCAAGATATTGTGTGATAGTAGTAGTTTTGTTTTATTTTTGGACTTGTAGGAAGTTTGATTTCTTTTATATTGGTTGTTTTTGGTTTTGTTCATTTGTAATGTATGGACATTGGACTGATGACATATAGGGTAACAGTGTATTTTTGCAGGTTCTTCAGGTTTAAGACTGAGCCAACCATCTTGAGCTGGAAAGACAAGAAGGAGTGATTCTATGACTAATTATACGGATCGTGCAGCATTGTACAACCTGTGTACCAGCTCGTAGAACATTCCAGTGAGAAAAGGTTTTTGCACTCCAATCCATGAGCCAACTTTACAATCCATAGAACAGATTACGGGCTATGAATGAGGCTCATGGACCCCAAGTAAGTTTCCCAATTTCTGACTTAGCATCGAAGGTATTCTACGAAACCTTCTTAAGTCATGTTTTATTAAACGGCTCATAAAAACAATCGTAAAATATAGGTCTTCAATCAGGGTCCTAAACTCTCATGAGACCACAATCCACGAGTTGTAGAACATTCCATGACTCATGATCAAGGTTTCGTAGAGCCAGGCCCAGGCATTTTAAACCTGACCCGGTAAGGTTATACACAGGGTCAATAAATAATTTGACCCCATTTTCACATTACATTTCCCAAATTAACCCTAACCCCTCCTTCCCCACATTGGTCCGACCACCATCTCTGGTACCCCTACCGTGTTCCGACCATTTTTTTGGCGACCTACCATCTAGGGTTTTCGACCTTCCCTTTGCTCCCCTTTTCAATTTCAACCAAGTCTACATCAATTTTGGTAAGGTTTTGGCCCCTAAAGCCTAAAGTTATTGAGTCACATGTTATCTAAGTTGATTATTGATTAGGGTAGGGAGTCTATACTTTGTGATTGGTTGAGTTTGGTTCTAACTATGGTGGTCTCTCATGAATTTGATTTGAATTGCCTAGGTTAGAATTGCATTAGATGACCAAAAAATATTTAGGTAGCCAATTTTATGCTTAAATGATGTGTTTGTTGCTAAAACTTTCAAACTAGGGCCAGACCAATAGGACTGCATGCTAAATCAATGTTGATGTGGTTGTTTTGAATATAATACATATGGGGGAATAGGTTTATGTGTGAAACCATGTTGGATGTATGTGTGTTTTGCTTCGATACTATTGAAAAAAAGTAAAATATTGGTTGTGTACTCTCGTTTGATGGACCTAGAAACATTGGCAGCCCCAGTTGATATCCCACTGACTATGCCAGAGGAGCCAAAGGTTGATTTGTTTTCTCCAGAAGAACCCCCACTTTCTTCCCTCGAGAAGAGGCCCCGCACAGATAATACTGATGTTGTGCGCTTTGATACGGGGCTGATAGAGAAAAGGGAGCTAAAGCTTGCCCGTGTGAGATCGAGGCAGGATGAGGAGATATGGGTAGCTCGTGAGCAGGAGAGATTGAGGGGTGTTGGACCATCTGTCCATGCTCCGACAATTGAGGAGTCCACCAGGGATATGGAGGGTGGAAAGAGTCAGACTGAGAGAGGCGTTTAGGCGCCTAGGTATGTTTACTTTTGACCCCAATTCTTTTTATATGCTTTTTTGTGTGCATTAGGAATAATGCACATCTCTTTTGATGGGGTGTGGGTAGTTATAGGCCTCAGTAAAGTCTGAATAACCTTGGCCTATAACTATCCCAATGTTTTATTCTAAAGGGTTTTCTTGCCTATATTCTTTTCCTCTGTGGATTTATTTTCTATTGAATCGGTATGTTTAGGTAGTATTAGTAGAACACAGAACTTATCTATGGCATAGCATATTTTGTGAAAAATGATACCCACCAAATTTTTGTTTAGGTAGTCTTAATAGCAACCATGCATGATTAACTGTTTGATAGTGCTTGTTCTGATAAGTTAGGCTTAGATCTGATAGAAAGCATTATTTGATAAATCTATGTTCACATGTAAAGCAGTTCCATGAGTGAGTGAGTTTAATTGCATGATTCATATTTTGTGTTTGAATTCAAAACTTTCCCTATTACTCTGACTTAGACCGTAGATTAGATGGTTAGGAAAGGATCTTTGGTGGTTGTTCGTAATAGCCCACTTAGCCTTAAATAACCAACCAAAAGTGTTATATGTCCCTTGATCCTTGTGTTTGAGCCTGAAATTGACCTCTTTCTTTGTAAACACCTAACTAACCTTGCCTTGATTAATGATGATTCCTAAAATTAGCCCTGGTCCTCCCTTGAACACTACGTACCTTGATTGAGGCAAAAATCCTAAGTTGAGGGTGGCTACCAAAAGTGGCCTTGGTTCTGAGATGGGATATTGGGAACCTCAATTCAGGCTAAAAGTCTAAGTTGAGGGTGGATAATGTGAGGAGACGTCACAAAATAAGGGGGAAGCTAGTGCTACAAAAAGGGGAAGAGAAACTCTAAAGGGTACAAGAAAGAATATTCGAAGAAGTGCCTAATCAATGTGCAAAATAGAAAAAAATATATATATAGTAATGAAGGCATTGTGCAAAAAGAGAAACATTTGTGAAAGCAAGGCACCCTAAGTGTTTAAAAATGGGGGGGAAAAGGGGTTATGTATAAAAATAGGTTGGTAGGTCAAAAGTGTAGAAATATATAGTGTCAAGGAGGTCCATTAGTCACTATGTTCCTACAAATATCACACCAAATCCCTCCGAGCCTACGCTACAACCCTAGAAAGTCCTAAAATGATCCTAGTCCAACTAGTTGAAAATGTCAAGTCATGAGCATAGGGGCAAGCATATGGTATTTGTCACATTATTTGAATATCTTCTGTGAGAGTGAGTGATTTAGCATCGTCCCAAGCATTGAATTCTAAAACTGCACTCTAAGTGGAAAGTGGGGCTTCTTTTTGTGAGGGCACTTGCATTGCATTATTGATATGTGACTAAGTCAATGATTGTTGCTTATTTATAATTGCTTAACTTATCATAGTTGCACTGTTAGATATTTCAGTCTGTGTTAGTTTGCCTGATAGCTATTTGATATGTGTTTGAAAAGAGATGTGGGTTCCTGTGTTGGATTTTGATAAAGTTTGTGCCATTGGGTTGAAGTGTACTACTTATATAGATTGAGTCTGTCACTTGAGTACAAGCAACAATTTTAAGTTGAGGGTGTTGATGTGCTACTGAAATACAGCACTTTTGATGCTTAAAATTTAGAATTTTGTGTGTTCTTAAAGCGATGTTAGTAGGTTTGATGTGTTTTTGTGTTTGTTTTACAAGATTTCAGTGTTGGCATGATTTTTGGATAAAGTATGCTAAAGCAACAGTGTTTGGTGATCTATAGAACCCTTTACATGTCATGGAATGATCCAAGATCTGTAGAAGGGGTCTCGTAGTAATTTCAAGTGAGGGGTGAATTCATGAAGTACACTCTACGACATGAGTAGATGAGTCATAGATCAATCCATGAGTCATAGAGTATGGTCATGCTTTGAAGATCAAAAATCAAAGAGGTTCTAAAAGTGTCTTAGATGAAACCCCCCACGGACCGTAGAATCTTTCACAGTCCATGGAATGGTCTCGTAGAATGAGTCTCCAGGATTCCATAGCAGTCCACGAAACCTTGACACACGAGTCGTAGAACGATGCACGAGCTGTGAAGTTGCCCGTAGAAAGTGTGAACACAGTTGTCCTAATTCATTTTGAATTTGTATTTTAAACACTATAAATAGATTTTTTGGTTATTTTTTGACAAGTTTCCAGAGAGTTTAGTATTGTTCTTATAGTTTAGTACTTTTAGTGAAAAACACAACTTATTGATTCTTGATTCGTTTTTGTAATTTCAATTGAAGAACTGGATTTCATATTCTAAAATTCATCGGTGTAAGTGTTTAATTATGTTATTCTCTTTCATAATTGTTGCATATACACTGATCATGCATAATTAAATTCACAACTAGGGTTGTGGGAACCATGAGGAACTAACAAGGTAAAATCGGATAGTGTGTAATTCTTGGAAAGTGTGTTAGGTTTTATTAATTAAGCCTCTTCATTCTTAATATTTTTTAATAGAAGGCCTACGTTAGAACTAGCCTAGTATTACTTGTCGAATCAAGGAAGTAATGAATAGAAAAAGAGATAATTAACGAAAGTTGATCGAGCTTTTTCTCGACTAATCAACCAAACCAGATGGAGGGGAGGTTGTACTGGGATAAAGTAAGGGTTAGTAATGCTACATCACGGAGATGGATCATGTTCCGGGATGAAATTTACCTATTCGCAAGATCAAATATTGACCTACAACTACACATTGGAAAAGGTTGCATATATCCAATAATACCAAGTTAGGGATTCATAGGGAACACATCACCCTAGTTAGCTCATCTACTGGTAACACCTCAACTGCATAGCATAATTTCTTTAGTTTAGTTTTCCAACCCCCTATTTGTTTTCTACTTTCTAGGGAGATAGTTAGGGTGATTATTCCAATTTACAATTAAACTACTCTAGAGTCTACCATATTCCTTGTGGGATTCGACTCTAACCTTTGTTAGGTTAAATATTTGACATCGACCATTTTACCTCAAAAAAAGGTGTGGCCTGAGTGACATCACAAGAGAACTTCACAGCCATATTCTATGAGAGATTCGCATCATTTCATGGTCGTATGGATGTATTTGAGAGGAAAGTGGAGGATCAGCTCAGACTCTTGACATTACAGCCTCTGAACGAAAATCCAGTAACTCTATGATAAGATGAGGACAGTGACTCCAACACCATTAATGATTCCCTTGCCAGATGTTACTACAAAGTTTCTTGACTTGTTTGTAGATGATCCCCTAGTCCGCGCCTCTGGGAAGAGGCATCGTACTACTGATGATGATCCCGAGGCTGCTAGGCTTTGTGTTAAAAGGCTAGAGAGAGCAGATAGAGGCGGCTAAACAAGCCTCTATAGTTGAAGAGGATGTGCAGCATCATCAAGAGGAGCAGATGGCATTGGGTATTGGCCCATCCATATAGACAGCCACGATTAAGGAGACCATTCAGCAGGTTGAGGGTGGTGAGCCACAAACTGACACCGATGCTTAGGCATATAGATATGTCCCTTTTTGATCCTCAATATTATATTTTGTTTGATTTTTGATTGCATTGAGGAAAATGCGAAGCTTTTTTTATAGGGTTTGGGTAGTTATTGGCCTCGGCAAAGTCTGAGTAACCAAGGTCTATATATACTCCAATTTTTTAGTCTGCAAGGTTTTCTTGCCTGTGTTCTTTCCTTAAGAACATTTACTTTCCATTGAGCCAGCACGTTTAGGATGTATAAGTAGTATTGGTAGCATATTATATTGATATTTGTGGCATATGTTTAGTTTATATTGAAAAATATTATACCCTCCTATTTTTTAAATTGATGATGTGTTGATAGGTAGTTTGATAGCAACCATCTCGTAGAAGTAACTGACAATGTTTATTCTGAAAAGATAAAGCTTAATTGTGATTAAAAAAAAGCATGATCTGAGAGTCTATATTGCTAATGTATTCAGTGCCAAGTATGTGAGAGCACTATTACATAATTCTTATAGTGTGTTTCAATCTAGAACTTGTGTTGTTACTCTGACTGGGACTGTAGGTTAGTTGGTTAAGAAAGGATCATAGGTCGTTATTCATATTAGTCCACTTAGCCTAAAAAAGACTACTAAAATACAGCATGTATCCCTTGATCCTAATATTTGAGTCTTATGTATACCCTTTATTTGTAAATACCTAAGTAACCAAACCTTTTTGTCAATGTAATCTTGAAATTGGCATGGTCCCTCCTTGAATATTGTGTGCCTCGACTCAGGATAAAAGTCTAAGTTGAGGGTGGCTATCAAAAGTGATCCTGGTTCATAGGTTGGACATTATGCACCTCAACTTAGGCCAAAATACTAAGTTAAGGGTGGTTGTTGCAAAAAAATCATAGCAAGACTGAGAGGAAAGCATGGCAATATAATAGAAAAGGGAAATTTATGAAGTGGGTGCGAAAAAAATAAATAAATGTCAAAAATGTGAGTTAAAAGAAAAATAATTGAGAAAAATGAAAGGCAATGAGCTAAAAAGTAGAATAAATACACCCCGAAAGTGTTAGAAATACGACAAAGGGAACAATGAGTTAAAAGAGCAGTGTTAGTAAGGCAAAGTGTAAAATAACACAGTGTCATGGAGGGACATTAGTCACTATGTTCCAAAAATATCATAACAAGCCCTCAGAGCATACGTTGCAAGCTAAGAAAGTCCTATAGTGATCCTAGTTCAATTAGTCAAAGGTCATGGTCATGAATATAAGGGAAAGCCTATGGTATTATGCACAGTGTTTGAATATCAGTTGTGAGTGTGAGTGTTTTTGTCAGTCCCGAGTATTGAATCTAAACATATCAGTTTGAGTGAGAAATAGGACTTCTTTTTTTTAGGGCACTTGAATTACATTGTTGATGGTAGGCTATCTCGGTGATTGTTGCTTATCTACATTGCTTTGCTTGTCATAGTTACTCTGTCGTGTATTGATCCACTTGAGTTTGTTTGATAATTGTCTTGTTTATGCACTGATGGTTTGATTTAGGTATCCATGATTGACTGAGATATGATGTATTCCATGAGATTGAGGTCTATGTGTTTGTTGTACTGCTTATGTTAGATTGAGTTCATCGCTTGAGGACAAACAATAATTTTTTAAGTTGATGATGTTGATGTGCTGCCAGAATAGGCACTTTTGATGCTTTATACTTAGAATTTTGAGTATTCTCGAAGTGACATTAGTAGGTTTGATGTGTTTTTATGTTGATTTTTCTGGATTACAAGAGTCAAGAAGTTTTTGTGCTAACTTCGACAGATTACAGCTTTTTGAGATTTTACGAGACCATCTATAGTCCATGGTTCATTCCACGACCCATAGATGGGTTTCGTAGTCCTGATCCAGTGAATGGCCAATTTTCTGAAGTTGATCTTATGTGTTACCAGGATGGGTTATAGATAATTCTACGGTTTGTATATCAATTCGTGGTTTGAGGCCCAAAGAATATGCATAGTTGCTAAAAGTTACCAGGATAAAGGCTTTCATGGGTCGTAAGTCAATTGACTATTCATAGGAAGCAATTCGTACAATCAAGGCATATTTTAAGGATGTAATCTATGAAGTTAGTCCACGGGTCGTGAATGCATCTACGGACCGTAACTTCATTCGTGAAAAGCCTTGATTCCAGTTTTCCTATTTTGTTTAGGATTTGGTTTTCCTTTAGTATAAATAGGCTTTTAGGTCTTTTTAGACATACAGAACTTGAGACTTTATAATATTACTTTGTTTAAGTGTGTTCTTAGAGATTTCATGTGGACAACATTTGATTTTATCTTTAGGTTATAATATTGTGATTTACGTGAAGATTTTGGATTTTCTTGTTCTCCAATTCTTCGATGTAAGTGTTTAATTTTACAATTCCATAACATGATTCTTTCATCTACAACGAACATGAGTAGTTAAATCCACAACTAGGATTGTGGAAACCATGAAGAATTAACAAAGTAAAAAACCAAATAATTTGTAATCCTTAGAAAGTGTGCATGCATGTATTGTTTATCTCTTCGCTTTGGTTGCTTTTTAACGGTTGCAAACGTTAGAACTCCCCTTATTCTTACTTGTTGGACCAAGGGGGTAATGAATGGAAAAAGGGATAAATAACACAATTCGATGTGAGCACACTCGTCTAATCAACCTGAATGGACGAAGGGATGATTGTACTAGGATAAGGTAAGGGTTAGTAATGTGACACCCGTAGATTGACCAAGTTGCACGGTGAAATTAGCCCAGTTATCAGACCAAGGGATTAAGTGAACATAACTTACTAGTCATGCATGTTACACACTAGAAAAGGTTACAATTATTAGATTATATTTTGTTTGGAATTCATGGGGAACACAATATCCTAGTTACATCTCTTACTGAATTTACAACACTTGCATTGACTGTTTGATCTTAGTTTAATCATTGTTTTTACATCAGAACCCCCTTTTGGGGAAGTAAGTCGATTAATTCATCTTAATTATTTTAATTACTCCAAGTCTAGACCTTATTCCTCGGGGGATCGACCCTAACCGTTGTTAGGTTCTATATTTGAACAAGGATCGGTTATTCCTTACTTGGGAGGTGTAGTTTGGACGTGATCAGGCCTCTATACTTACACAAGTTTTTAATCTTTAGGACCTATCCACGAGATCATATTACGACCTATAGTTCCATGTACGAGTTCATCTTGTTGGATTAAAGTTCAACTTAAGAGACCCAACATTTTCCCAAGTCACTGATCCCCATCTAAGAGCTTATTCTACCACTCGTAGACCAATCTATGGCTCTTAAAGAGCCCTCGTAGTTTCACTATCTTTTTCTAAAAAATTTCAAGTCTAGTACCCATCTATGATGGCCCTTCTACAACCTGTGGTTCCCTTTATGGGTCATAGTTTGGCCTCGTTGAATATGATAATGGTAAGATTTTTGTAACATTTTTCTTGTTCCAACTTTTCAACTTATCGAGTATTACAAATGGAGACAGATCAAAATTCGAGTCCAAAATGAAAATGTGGAACCTGCACCAGAAAACCTTAAATTGCCTCCGTAAAATGATCCAAAATAGCTCTTTGAACTTGGGTCTCAAAATATAAAACAATTTGGAGCTTGGAACAACCCAAAACCAAACATGCAGCAAAATCAATATTTCAAGCTAGAACGTAGGGTTGGCAGCCTAATTAAACCATAAATTACCTCAAACGGATGATTTTCAACACTCTTCAAACAATTTTTGATGTAGCTCGATAATATTTTAAGATGGAGGAGGTATACTTTTGAAATATAAAGGTCGGAGCTAATCGCATTTGGTATTAAATAAAAGACCCAAAAAACCTTACTCATCGTGAATGTGGGAGTCAGGGTTGTGATTGCAGACCCCAAGTTACCTGTCGACGCGATTGCATAGGTCAAAGTCGTAATCGCATAGATCAAAGTCGTGACCCCAAAGACCAAAATTGGTCAACTCGAGTCAATTTCTCTTTGCGATCACCGTAAGATGCCTCATGACTATGATGGTCAAGCATAGTGCACTCAATGATCATGGAGGCAACCACGCAACTGCGTTGAAGAAGGCTCCAACATCAATTGCTAATGCATCAGCTAAATCATCAAGTCTCAAAAATTTCGATGGGGTGCTCGAGATTCATTTAGAACTTCGTGTGCGCAAACAAGCTATGCTATCCTATTAAAATCGGTATTTTAGACTTAACAATGCAGTCGAAATGTCCAATGGAGGTCGTTCCGATAAAAAAATAGGCCCTACTCCCACATGTCAATTTTTGTCAAAATTTACCAAGGGTCTGGGGATTAATCTATAACCCCGAGAATCGTACAAAAGATCGTTCTAGACCAAACTCGATATTTTGAAGCTAATGCGTTGACAAAATTATCATTTGAGCATGATTTTCAAGATTATTGATTGAAGTCAAACTTATGACAAAATTTAAAGATGAAAATGTCTAGTAGCACAAACTTGCACCGAAAATCTTAGACCCAAGCTGACCACGTCACTAGCCTATAATGACCTTTCAAAGCTAATGGAAATGTCAGAATTTCATTTTGAGACCGTTTACCTGGAGTTTTAATTGAAATTGACTTTTCAAGTCTCAAAAGCCCCAAAACACATAAATTTGCATAGAATCAAAATAAACAGTTGAACTATCAGTGTCAGCAAGTTATAAATGATTTGGGATCACTATAGGAATGCTCTAAATGATGAAAATGATGCACTTACATAGAAATGACATGGAGGTTCATGATACTATACCAAACTAAATTCAACGAATTTTTTTTATAGTTAATTGTTACCTTAGAATTTTAAATCTCTAAGGGGTCGCTTGGTGTGAAGGATAACAAAATATAATCCTGGGATAAAAAGTTAGTGACACTTAAATGGTTGTTTGGTTGGCAAATG
>JBCEWC010011306.1:0-16817 GCA_038996855.1 Solanum aculeatissimum | reverse complement strand
GAAGGGTCCTCCTGAAGCTCCTCCTGACCTCCACCAACTCCAATGGAAGACAAAGTAATATTATCTTTAATAGTAGGGGGGATGAGGGAATGGTCAAGAAGATCTATCCCATTCCTCTCATGGGAGGATAAGTCAATACCTTGCCTTTTTTTAAGAGGTAGTTGCTTGTTTGATTTCTCCTTGTTGTTGACTTCCTTTGAAGTAGTCCCTTCAATCCTTTGTTTCTGACTTATTAGTTCCTGCACTGATTTGTTGTTGTTGTTGTGGTTCTGGGTTGTTTCTCCCTCTGCAATATGGTTAGTGGGCTGATCTTGATATTCAAGATCAGCATAACATTGAGCTATTTCAGTTGTAAAGTACTTACCTGGTCTTCTTCTGTCATTCTGTATTTCCTTTTTGCCAGTCTGCTCTTGGTGGAGAGTTTGTGTGTTCTCCTGTTGTCCTTGCTTCAAGTTTTTCTTTTGGCCTTTTTTTCCTTGAGTTTGCCATTGATCCATCTGTTGTCTATTGTCCTGCTTTTGGTCTAATTTGGATATATCTTCTACTCCTTTGTCCTTGATTGTTCTCTTATCCTCTTTTATCTGTTGTGTTATCTTATTCCCTTCCTGTTGAGTATTCTTTGCTGCAACTTCCAATTCTTTTATAACTTTGTACTCTTCATCTCTTTTTTTGATGGTGCAGACATATTTCACATGGCCCTGATGCTTGCAGTATATACAATAAGCTGGTATGCTTTCATATTGGATGGTTTGCCACCTCCCAATTGTTAGATCTTTCTCATCAAAGCCCATCCAAACATAGGAGGGTCTTTCCTTGGTAATGTCAATCTGCACCTTCACTTTAGCCATGATTCCCCTAGTTTTTTGTATAGATGCTGAATCCAAATATAAAACTTTACCAATGGGGGCTAGTAAGGTGGTTGTAAAAGCTTTATTATAACAATGCCATGGAAGCTCAGGGAGAGTGATTCATATAGGAACAATGGGAGTTTCTTCTTCAGGCTTGAAGGTAGGGGTCCATGTGTGAATCCTCATTTGTTGCCCCTCAATGTGCATCTTATTCTTGGTCCACACAGTGACATAATCAGCCTCATTATCCAAATCTATGTACACATGCCTAGCATTGAAGTTAGCAATCTTCACTCCCCTAATCAGTTGAGTTTGGAGTATAAAACTCTTTCTGATAAGTTCCACTTTAGGCATAGTAATATTAAATTTGCCAATCAGAGTGTATCTGCAAGACTCAGCTAATCTTAGCATATAATCATCCTTGTTATAGATAACAGCGGGTAGGCCTTGTTTAGAGGTATATTTAGGTTGTTCAATCTCTATACGCCTTTCCTGTTTGGCCATATTCAATCTCAACTTGGTGGCTAATGTTTGAATGAAAGTATAGGGTGTTGGTTCCTGATTCTATCCCTTGCTAATGTCCTCCTATGAGACCATTCTTGTGTTTTGAGTGGCCGAGGTTTGATTTTGGTTGGGATTAATCCTTTCCTGAGTATTCCTTTGGCCCTTGGGATCAAACTTATCAAAGTTGCTAGATACCTTAGGAAATCGATTAGGTCCTTTACTTCCCTTAGCATCCATTTTTGCACTATCACCATCCATGCCAGAATCCTGTTGTCTGTTAGCACCTCCTTCCTTCCCCTGATTTTGATCATGTTTACTAGCTACCGAGCTATTTCCTAGTTCTAGGTTGATAATCTGAGTCCCGTCTATATCACTCCTAGAATTTAGAGGTGGAGGGTTAGGTATCTTACCTTGCCTGAGTTGTGTTTGCGATTTTTCCTCCTCTATTTTCCCCGTGTTGAGATTGTTATCTAGTCCAATTCCTTGTGCCTGTTCTAGAGTTTGTTGGTGTTGAGTCGTCCTTGTCCCAATACTTTCTTTTCTGGTCTTAGCTTCAAGATTATCGCTATTGACTATTCTATCAACTTTCACTATTGATTTTATTCCTCCATATATCTTATTAGTCGTTGCTAGCTCTACCACTTCAGCTGGTCCAGTGTCCGCTTCACTCAACTTGTGGTTGTTGGAGCTAGGTGAGATGTTGTGATGACGATTGTTCGAATTGGTGAAGTTCCCATGGCTTTCATCCGGTGGTTGATCAGCGTCCATCGGTGCCTGACGCGCCATAGGTCAGGCGAGAGTACCATTGATAAGTTACCGTGAGAGAGGGTTGAGAGAAATGTTTAGAGAGATAAGCAGATGATTGAGGAGCCTTGGAATGGATAAAAAGGGGTTAGGGTTAGGTTAAGGGGGTTTAGGAGACTTTAGGATGCCTAAAAGGGGCCTAGGGATTAATTAATTTACGAATTAACCATTAATGAAACTAACAATTAACTGAACACAGTGCCAAATGGTTGACCCACACGGACCATACACTGGTACACGGACCGTACAACTGTCCATGAACCATCACTTAGTTTCTGTTTCGGCTCGAACTTTTGGGGGACTTTCTGGACCACTTCACGAGGGGGTTCACGGGTGGTGTGGCTTCACACGGACTGTGTACTGGTACGTGGAACCACACTTGGACCAAGAACCAACCCAAATCCCTGGCCAGCTCTCTGCCCCACTTGACGGCCACCCACACGGACCGTTTGAGCTCTCACGGACCGTGGGGTGGTCCGTGAGGTTTGCCTTGTATTTGGTCAGGGCCCTGGCCTCCCAGAGCTCACTGGAACCCCACACGAACCCCCAAATGGACCGTGTACACACATACAGTCCGTGGTCCTTTCCTTGGACATTTTCCAGATCCCTATTCCAGTGGCATTCCCACAACAGCAGTCTCACTGTTTTGGCCATAACGTTCTCATACGAACTCCGAATTGAGTAAAACCAGTTGCATTGTGAAGATAACCCAAAGAGATTCAATTTTATATGTAGTATACCACACGGTTAAACCCTCATCAAAATTTATGCCTCCTCAAAGCTCATCGTCCAAACGGCCTCTCTAGGCCACCAATTGATCCGTTTTGCGTTCAGCCGCTTAAACTCAACCCGTGACTATCAAAACTCAATAATGACCAGTATAACATCATACAAGACCAACCATAAGGAGTTTTCAAAAAAATGTGGGTCATTACAATAGTTTTAGAATCATATTTGGGCTTCACGTTCCCTATTCACGACCCATAATTTCATCTATTGTCCATAACATTAGCTCGTGGATTGGAGTGCACAATAATTTTGCTTACTGGAAGTGTTTGACGAGTTAGTGTACGAGTCATGGTGTGAACCATGGCCTGTAGAACCAGTCATAGAAGCACTTTTTATTGCTTTTTTAGCTCAAGATGGCAGACATTGCCTTGTACCTATATATCCTTTATAGAGCACATTATTACCCTATAAAACACCAATCCAAAGTTTAAAAATTACAATCAAAACATTAAAATGAAACTACCTACAAGTCTAAAAAGGTAAAAACAAAACAAAAACACTACTACTACATAAAATATCTTGGATTTCCTCCCAAGTAGCTCCTATTTTATTATCGCAACACGACTTGGATGACATGAATACTCACACTTCATCAAGTGCCCAAACTTCTATCTTAAGGTTGTCTAACTTCTTCATTGAGTGACAGATATTGAAGATGACTTCTTCATCATTTAATCAAAACTTGAGTTCGCTTGAGTCCATATCTACTAGCGCTCGCTCAGTGGCTAGGAAAGGCCTTCCCAAGATGATTCAGACTTTGAAGTCAACTTCGCAATCAAGGATCACAAAGCCTGTGGAGAATATGAAATTTTCCACTTTGACAAAGATGTCATATAGTATCCCCATAGGCTTCTTCACCATCTTATCATCCATAAACAATCGCATATTTGTAGGAGTAGGGGCTCCCAAGCCTAGCTTCTTGAATACTGCATGAGGCAATATATTGATATTGGCCCCTAGATCACATAATGCCCTTGTGAACTCAACACATCCAATGGTACAGGGTATGGTGAATACTCCAGGATCTTCCCGCTTATGTACTAAGGACTTTGTTGTTATCACCCAATAATTTTGAATCTATTGGGAAAGCTCCTGGCTCATAGTCCATATTTTGGTGACCAAGCCCTTCATGAACTTTGCATACCCAGGCATCTTTTCCAATGCCTCAATGACAGGGATATTGATGGAGAGTTACTTCAGCATAGAGATAAAGTGTTGGAATTTACCTTGCTCTTCCTTCTTTTTGAGTCTTTAAGGGAAAGGAGGGGGAGGTCTAGGAATTAGTTTTAACTTTTATGGTATTACTATTCATCACACTCCCCATCCTTGACAAAGGCATCTCTTGTCTCTACATTGTTACTCTCAACCATCTCTTTACGAATATCATCATCATCAACTGGCATTGGAGGGTCAATGGTTTGTTTTTCACTTTGTATCATCTCTTCAATACACTGCCCTTCATTCTTTGAGTTCTAAACTATGTTGCTAGGTAATGTACCTTTATGATGTTGGTTGAGTTGAGTTGGCATCTAACCAAATTTTGCCAACTACTTGATAGCAATAGAATGAGACTTGATTTTCTGATTAATACTGAAGAAGTCAGATTTCTTCCCCTTCAAGGTCTCATCCTAAGCATCAGCCTTCTTCAATAGTCGATCGAATATCTCCTCAATTCAAAAACTACAAGCACTAGAGTCTCAATTATGTGGTGTCGCATAAGGACCATTTCTGTGACCATCTATGCATCCCCAATCAACATCTCTATCTTGGCTCTTGTTCCTATCGTAGTACCTCCTCGATTATTGTCTCTGAAAGAGCCATCTCTATTAAAGTTTTGACTGTGGTTTCCTTGGTCGTGGTGCCAATAGTCCTGATTGGACCCTTTGGCATTGGTCCAAAAACCCACCATCTGGTCAATGACTAAGAAAGTGTCCTCTTCATAATAAGGCTCCTGATATATGGGTGCTTGTGGAGACTAATGAGTTACTACATTCACATGCTCACAATTCTGCTTCATCAACATTCCTACATTAGTACTAATCCAATCTGTATCTTCTATCATCTCCTCATTGATCTTTTCTTGGGCTGAATTAGTGCTAACTGTGAAGGAACTTTTAGTTGTCAACTTATCCCTCGTTCCCCATGCACGATTAATCTTGACCACTTTCTTTAACCGCTTAGTAATGATTGGAAATGACAATCTAAAAATGATCCACCTATGATGTTATCAGCCATAAGTTGGCTATTCTCATCTAGGGCTCGATAGAAGATTTCCACCAAGGCGTCATCAACAATCTTGTGGTTAGGGACACTCCTCAAGTACTTTGTGAACCTCTCCCACGTAGTATTGATTGAATCACTAGGCAATTGCTCAAAGTTTCTTATCTGGTACTTTAACTTCAGTTTCTTCAACCTAGGAAAGAACCTCTCCAAAAAGGCCTTTTGTATGTCTACCTAGCTTGTGATTAAAAACTGTGAGAGCTCAGATAACCATACTGTCGCTTTGCCTGTTAGAGACAATGGCAAGACACGAAGCCCAATGGCATCCATGGATAGATTTTTTTTCCATCATGCTCTTAAAGATAAACACAACATTGTTAAATAGTGATGTCGATCCTCTAATGGTAGGCCCAAAAACAATCCTATGTTCTGCAGCATTTGAAGTAACCCACTCGAAACTACAAATATTGTGTCATTCGGTAAGAGAAGTAACATAACAGCTCCGGTGACCTCCACTGCTATGCGGTCAAGCCTGTATTGGTTCCACATGTAAGTTGCGGCTTACAGATCCTATGGTGGTGGATTCACACCTTCAAGTGGTGGTGGATTCACACCTTCAAGTGGTGGTGGGTTATCATTGTTCTAATTAAGTGTTGCATTTGTGGAAGCATTTGCAGCAATGTCTACATTGTTTTGGGTCATTCTTCTTAGAGTCTTCGGGATCTCAAGGTCAAACAGAGTCAAGGGATTGCCTCAAGTACGATTGTTTTGCATACACTACACTTGTATGCTGTAATAGAACAAAAACAACAAGAAATGTAAAATAAGATAAATAAAAGTTAATTCACAAATTACTCAAATTAAAAAAATCTAAGTCGTATTCCCCAACAACGGTGCCAAAATCTTGATGTCGCCAAAGTTACACCTCCTTTTGGAAGCTTTAAGCAGTCGTTGTCAAGATATTTAACCTAACCAAGGTTAAGGTCGAATCCCACAGGGAATATGGTCAGACATAGAGTAATTGCAACCAAGTTAAATGAATTACCTACTTATCTCCTGAGAAGGGGGGTCGTAATTTACAGGGTCGTAATTTGCAAGAAAGTAATCCTAAACTAGAACAACTATTGTGTAACCAGTGAGAGAAGTAATTGGGGTATTGTGTTCCCCATGAATACATATATTGGTATTACCAAATAATCATAATATTTTCTAGTGTGTAGCGAAGGGTAAGTTAAGTTTACCAAACCCATTGATCCAGGAGAGAGGTAAATTTCACTACATGATTTGATCAATCCCCATAGTATGACATTACTAACTCTTACCTATTGTTCCAGTACAACCTCCCCTTGATATAGTTTAGTTGATTAGACGAGGGGGATCACGTCAAATACTATTAATTAATCTCTTTTCCCATTCATTACTACCTTGACCATGTTAGTAACAACTAGGCTAGTTCTAACGTTGGACATCGCCAAAAAGAAATTAAAATGAAGAGAACTTATTAATACATGTATGTACACTTTCCAAGAATTATGAATTATCAAATTTTATCTTGTTAGTTCTTCATGGTTCCCACAAATCTTGTTGTGGATTTAGCTATGCATGATCATTTTATATGAAGAAATTATGTTAAGAGATAGCATAATTAAACACTTACAATGATGAAATTAAGAAAAAAACTTCCAATCTTCTTTAAGAAAATCACAATGTATTGATTCAAAGTAAAAGTCACAAAATCTAAAGTCACAAAAGTATTTTTCTATTCTTTGGTGCATCTCCCTATCTAAAAAAAACCTACAAAATCTATTTATAACAATTAAAAACCAAATCCAAAATGAAATAGGAAAACTGAGTTGGTAACTATTACGAGCTAGGTTATAGGCCATACAAAGTTCCATGGCCTGTTCATGGGTTTCGTAATCTACATTCTTCAAAATTGACTATCACTTCTATGAGACCTTTCTATGGGTCGTATTCTGACTTATGGCCAGCATAAGGATTCAGTTGATAATTTTCTAGAAACTCGTCCAATTTTTATCCTCAAGGAATGAAACCTAATCCACGACTCATATAAAATTTCATAGCTCGTCTGATTTCTCGTGGATACAACTTCAAAAATTAGGCCCTTCACTAGATCTCAATTATGAAACCCCTCTATGAATCATAGAAGTATCCACAGTCCGTAGAGTGTCTTATAAGTCTTCAAAAAGCTATAATTCTACAAACTTTGTCAAAAATCATGTCAACTCCTGTAATCCTACAAAATAGAATAAAAACACATCAAACCCACTAATATTGCTTTGAGAATGAAAACAATTCTTTGTTTTAAGCATCAAATGTGTTGTATTTTCACAGCTCATCACCTAGTCTATATCATAGATCGGCAATAATGATGGCAACAAGTGCAATCTGACATCAAAATATTATATGCCTGGGTAGGTAGGGTCTACATACGGACTACAGCCCACCAAAAAATATTGGTGAAACTGAGTGAAGCCTTCATGATTGCTACTAAAGTACATATCTAGTCAGGGTCCTGGCCTTGCTCAGTTACATGATCTGTGGTTTATCTCATCATAATGGCCTTTCGAGTCGTATCTCTCATAAAACCTCGGTCCATGGTCTTCCCCAACCTATATTTATATTAAACTATGGTATTGGGGGCCTAATATGCAGGACCAAATAGAAATATCCTGATGGTGGCCTCAAATAGATCAAATGGGACTTCACGCATCATCATTTGAGTAAGTCAGGGCTGAGCTAGGTACCTCCCCTTTTATAGGGTGGCCTCGATAATGGTTGCACCGTAGGATGCATAGAACTCACAAACAAGTGTCAGGGAGTACTTCCCCGATGGGGCTGCTAACCAATCCAAGAGATACTGGGTCATGGTGTCCCAAAGCATAGGAGCACTGTCAAGCCCAGATATAAAAATCCATGGCTCCTCAAATATGGTCCTAGCCTGTCAACCCCGCTCGTCCTGCTGGACGTCCTCTCGTTATATTATTTACATGCACAGGACACACCATCGTCTAGATAAGCCAACTATAGGAGTTGGCATCGAGGTAGACTCTATGGCCTCTAATCCTGACAGCTCACTCGAACCAAAGTCGTATCCATCTCTAGACGCTGATCTAGACCACTTGCCAGAGTTTGACATATGAATAGAGCTGCTTTGCTTGGCACCTCCCTCCTTAGACTAGAGGCAATTATGGCCTATGTCTTGGGCGGCACTATTTGTCTAGTTGTTTTCCTAGTGTGTCATCGCTCAATGCCCTCATTTGGCTAGACATCGAGCACTTCTAGGGATCCACTGGCCTTAGGATTGCCCTTAGTGTCTATAGGCTCATCATTAAGGCAGTCTCGTTGGGCCTGTATCTTGTCTCATATAGGACGGGGAGCCATAATACCTAAAAGAACGCAAGCAAAATCATATATTAGTCCTTATTCATACAAATAAGGACCCTATGGACCCTATTTATGGGATGTAGTCTAACTTATGACCCATAAGTAGATTTGTCTGGTAACATCCAAGAAAAACCAAAATGCTAATCTCAATCTACGAGGGGAAACCACGATATGTGGACTAATCCATAGGTGGTAGAAGACCCTCGTGCTGTTGAAAACTAGAAACCTTAGTCATCTCAGTTTACCATTCGATTCCATTATCTTAATGTGCAAGCAAAATTACAACTATGTCCTAGGTGAAGCTAATTTTAATGACTTTTCAAGTAAGATGATTGGGTCACAACAACAAGGTGCACAAATTTAAATAGCTTCAAAGCAATGGCTCTCAAACCAAGCCAAACACATTCGATATGTATTCCATGCACTCAAATTCAACCACAATACGCATAAATTTCCACCAACCCACCCAAAACACAAATATATGCAATTTTCTATCCTACCCCTCAAGCCTCAATTCACTAAGATATATGCAAACATCACGACAACCACCATCTAATCCATTAATTGGCATGCTATCATTCAATTTTCACAATCACTTAATCGATCTTAACAGGATAGTTCAGTATAACTTAGATAATAAGTTATTTCAAAATATCAGATCATAACATTCATACCAACAAATGCATTATATGGCTAATTATGTTACTTTAATCATCCCATTATATAGTTCAGGCACTATCGTATTGGGTTGCCTCCCAAGTAGCGCCTAATTTAGTGTTGTGGCATGACTTAGGCTACTTGGTTACTTAGACTTCACCAATTTCCCATACCTCCATCTTCAGATCATCAGGTCTCTTCATTGACTTCTAGATATTAAAGAAAACTTCTTCATCGTTCTGTCTAAACTTGAGATGACCTAAGTCCATATTCTCTAGTGCTCGCCCAGTGGCTAAAAGGCTTTTCCAAAGATGATTAGGATGTTAAAGTCAACTCACAATCAAGTATCACGAAGTCTACAGGGAATATGAACTTTTTCACGTTAACTAGAATGTCGTACAGTATCCCCACAGGCCTCTTCACTGTCTTGTCAGCCATCAACAATCGCATACTTATTAGTGTAGCGGCTCCCAAGCCCAACAGCTTGTAAACTATAAGAGGCATTAAGTTGATTCTGGCTCCTAAGTTGCATAATACTTTTGCAAAGTTGACATCTCCAATGGTTTGGTATAGTGAATGCTCTAGGGTCCTCTTTCTTCTGCACTAATGACTTTATTACAATAGAACCACAATGTTTAAGCTCTTGAGAAAGTTGTTGGCTAACCATCTTCTTCTTCGTCACTAGGTCCTTCATAAACTTGTTATAGCCAAGTATTCGCTCTAATGCCTCAATGAGGGGAAGATTGATAGAGAGTTTTCTCAACATGGAGATAAAATTCTAAAACTCCCCTCCTCTTCCTTTATCTTGAGTCTCTAAGGGAAAGGAAGTTGAAGCCTAGGTACAGGTTTCAACTTTTTTGGTCTTATACTTCATTGCTCATCCCATCCTTGATTTTTCATCCCCTATCTTTGCATCCTTTCTCTCTAACGTCTCCCTATGAACCTCGCCATCATCTACTGATATCGATGGGTCGATCGTCTTCTTACCACCTCGTGTCATCACTACCATGCATTGCTTATCATTTTTCAAATTTTGCACTATATTGCTTGGCAATGTACCTTTCGGATGCAGGTTCAACTGTGTAGACATCTGACCAAATTTGTGCTCCAACTACTTAAAAGCAACAGAATGAGATTCCATCTTTACCTGAAACATTAGTTTTCATCCTCTTTAAGGTCTTTTCTTTTGCATCAGCCCTCTTCAACATCTTGTCAAACATCTCCTCAATGCCTGAACTCCCAGCCCTAGAGTCACAATTGTGTGGTGATACATATTACCATTTTTATACCCATCTATGTGACCCCAATCACCGTCTTTGTCTTGTCCTTATTCCTGTTGTAATAACAACCTCAGTTATTGTCCCTGTATGTATTGATCCTATTATAGTTCTGACCTTGATTCCATTTACTTTGGCGCTAATAGTCCTGGTTGGACCCTTGGATGTTAGTCCGAAAACCCCCTATCTGATAAGTCACAAAGAAAGTGTCCTCATAATATGGCTCATCATACATGGGTGCACGAGGTGGTTGTTGACTAACTTCATTAACTAGCTCTTGATTGTGCTTCATAAACAACCCCACATTAGTGCTAATTTTGGCCAACTCTTGCATCATCTCCTCGTTGATCTTGGCTTGCTCTAGATTACGATGAACAACGGTCTATTATCCTTTCCTAACCAACTAACCTACAGTCTCGGTCAGACTAACAGGGCAAGTTCTGGATTAAAACAAAGTATAAGAATCACGCAATTAAGCTCACACACACTTGACATTGATTAACACTGCTAGTTCAGACATTCAAATCATGTTTTTATCTCAAATCAGCCTTATTCTATCAGAATACACAATGTCATATACAAATATAACACAGCTACTATCAAAACTATCTATAAGACATCATTCAAGAAACAGTTTAAAAATAGAGGGGTATCATTTTTCAATTCAAATCAATACATGGTACAGATATTACTACAGTTTGCTACTGTTACTACCTATACATCCTAAACATGTCAGTTCAATAGAAAATAAATGTCCTCAGGGAAAGAACACAGGCAAGAAAATCCCGCAGACTCTAAAATATGAGTAGATATAGGTTTTGATTACTCAGACTTCACAGAGGTCTATAACTACCCACACCCCATTTAAAAAATTGTGCATTGTCCTCAATGCACCAAAATTAATATAAAAGCATGTATGGGGTCAAAAAGAAACATACATGGACGTCTAAGTATTGATGTCCATCTGCGAATCACCACCCTAAACCTCCTAGGTCGTCTCCTCTGTAGTAGCAGCCGATAATTAGGGTACAACACCCTCTGCTTTCTCACGCTCCCGTGCAAGCTGAATCTTCTCATCCAAAATAAAAGCACATCTGGTGGCATCAAGCTGCTGGCGCTCTATCCTCTGAGCGCGTCTCAATGTGGTGTCTGTGTCTGCGTCGCCAATACATTACCTCTTCCTAAAGGTGGGAACAGTGGGTTCCTCTACAAATAGATCTAGTACCGACGGAGTGATAGAAGGCATGGATATGGTCAATGGTGTTGGTGCTGCTGCTCTCATCTCCTCGTGAAGTTATTGGATCTCCATCTAGATGGCATAAAAGTCGGGAGCCTGAGTGGTACTAAAGCGATCCTCCAAATGCCTCTTGAATGTGTCTACCCGGCCATGAAGAACTCTCATTTGCTGATCAAGGGTGCCCTGGTAGCGCTCTGTCATGCGCTCCTCCGACTCACTAATGTCCTTGCATACCCAAGGCCATATCTGCTGAGCCAATTGGGACTCAGTCAAAGCCTGGCGCTATACCAAGGCCTGAATAGACTCTTATGGATATGTATACCATACCCCAGGTTGAGGACATGTCGACACAACCTCTGGCATAGTGGAGGAAGTAGTAGCGGGTCTCGTCTCTGTCTCATCCCCTGAAGGTGGGTCCCTCTCAAACTTACCAGCAGTAGAAGCAGCGTCAAGATGAGGAGGCTCCGCGATCATCTCTGGAAAGCGGAAAGTGGGATGCGGTGCTTGCCGAGGTGCAATGGGGTTCTCATCAGCCTTTATTAGGCTGACATCTTGAGTGCACTGCATATCAATCATCTAGTCAACATTGGGGATAATCTCTATCCCCGCAGTAATGCACAGCCTGTGAACCTGGCAAGAAAATAGAATAGATGTCGACCTCCTAAAAGCTCGCTCGTGAATCTCCTTGACAATAAAGTGAGCATAATCTATGTCGTATCCATTTATGATGTTGGCTACTAAAACTGCGTGATCTGGCGTGAATGTGTTGTCCGCTTGAGTTGGCTAGATGCTCGTACGGCCCACCAAAACTTGGCTGCAAAGTTGAGTGAGGTCTTCATGATAGGCATAGGACCAGACACCTATTCGGCGTTTATGTCTTGCTCAGCTATATAACCAGTAACCCAAAGAAGTAAGGTGACCTTTTAGGTTGGGTCTCTTATCAGAACACGGTCCCGTGTCTGCCCTAATCTGTAGTCAAACTTAGCGATAGATACTGGAGACTGATACTCAGGACCAAACAGACACCTCCGGACATTGGTCTCCAAAAGATCTACGGAGACATCTCTGACCAATGTGCGGGTCAAACTTGGATGTGCAATCGGCTTGCCCTTCTTAGGAGTGTCCTCAATCACTATGGCACTATGGCAGTATACGAAGCATAAAACTCTCAGACTAACGCCGGGGAGTACTTCCCCTTCGATGCTACCATCCACTCAAGTCTATATCGAGAAAAGACATCCCAAATGGTTAGTACTATGTCAAGTTCGGATGCCAAAATTTGGGGCGCCTTAATAATAGCTCTTGTATGCCGACCTCTATCGTCCTGTCGTATATAATCACAGTAGATGGCGTACATATCCTTGATGCACCATCGTCTAGGCTGGTCGGAGACATGAACTAGAATGGTGACGAACTTGCTTGAACTCTCAGACTTTGAACCGGATTCCTCCTCTGAACCTGAACCATCATGATCATGGGTGTTAATTGGGAAAATGGGTATTTAGGAAACATCAGATTTTAAACTTAAGTAATTTAAAGAAAAATCATTTTTTCAAAAATAGGAGAGTTGTCACTTAATTTTTTAAAGAAATTAAGAAAACTTAATTTTTTAAATAAATTTAGAAAACTTAAAATTTTAAGACTTAACAGAAAAATCTTTAAATTCCAAAAAAAATGGGTAAGGGTTCAAATGTCCATTTTGAGAAGTTTTTCAACACTCAAAATGGTTGCTAACGTGAGGTTGACTTACAATTACACTTAAGTTGACTAACTATTCAAAATTGATTTAAAACTAAAAATATAAAGTAATTCAAGTTAAACTCTATTAAGATAATTTAAATAATTTTACAAAACGATAAATCAAAATTCCTAACTTTGAAAAATTAACTTAAAAGTAAAAGACAATTTAAACTTCTAAATTTCTAAATTCCACCAAAATTGGTTAAGTAATGAAATATTCAAATTTATTTTAACAAATAAATGAAATATTTTAAACGAGCAAAATTCGCAAATAAAGCTAGAAAAAGACTTAAAAATGAAATACTTTTCAAAGGAAAAATAAATAACCTAAATCGTTTAAATAATTAAGAGAAAGTAAAATATAATAAGGTTTTCAACTTAAAAACGACTAAAAGTAAATTACTATTTTTTTTAAAAAAAATTGATAACTTAACCTCTTTGAC
This sequence comes from Solanum aculeatissimum, assembly GCA_038996855.1. Lineage (NCBI taxonomy): Eukaryota > Viridiplantae > Streptophyta > Magnoliopsida > Solanales > Solanaceae > Solanum > Solanum aculeatissimum. Next base: position 2,890 of record JBCEWC010011306.1, on the reverse strand, counting down.
CACTTTAAATAATGTAGGCGGCTAGATTTGTCAAAAATGACTAAACTATATAAAAATAAAACCATTTAAACATAAATTAGCATGAATTGATTTGTCTTTGGGGATTTAATTAAATTAAATAAGCAAATATATGTAAGTATTCAAATAAACAGAAATAAATAAATAAATAATACAATGTAAAATGAGAGAGTTAAGAGTTTGAACTTTTAGCCCACTTCTATCCCTACATATAATCATTGTATATATATTGTATATCAGTGTATATACTTCATTTTCTCTTTGTTTTCACCTGTAAATCTGTAAATCCAACATTCTGGTCCTCCTGCTAAGAATTTGGGTTTTGCCCATTTTTGCTTTTATATACGCTCACTGTATATCAGTGAATATCTCAGTGAATATTTCTCGTATATCAGTTGTATACGGATGTATACAACCCATTTTCAGCTTTTCAAAGCCAGCAAAATAGCTTCCAACTCGACGAGATCGACTCGAACATTTGATTTTTAAAAATAATCTGAGATGTAGGAGGGAAATAGAGTCCTTCATGGACTCGGCGGGTTCACGTGCAACATTAACAAATAAGATACATAAATAATGGTTCAAGATTTTAATAGGAGATAACATTAATATAGAGATGAGTATGTACATTACAGTCTCATGTCTTAAGCTTTATAAAAATAAAAAAAAGGAAATGACCAAAGTTAGATATGACAGATTACCATTCATAAACGTGTATAACCATAGACACAGGACAACTAAAATTACTACTTAGCAAACTTAAACCTCAAATAAATAAAGGAGGAAAAATTCAAGAAAAGATGTCTTGAAGGAAGAGCAACAAATTAAAACCAACATGCTCGTTTATTTAACACCCTAAATGTTTAATTAAGAAAAGCTCATTACTGGGATATGCAACTCAAATGCAACATAGCAAGAAAGGAGTAAATAATGGCAGAGGTTAGTCATTCGAACATTGGAAATCCATTTAACCATGGGGTTGGTTTCACAAAGAAACATATACAACAGATAGGTTTCAAACAATATAGATCGCAGTGAATCAAAAACACACCACCACAGAGGTGATTACATACAGGGAAACATTTTAAAAGAAAATACCTAACAACACGACGATCATACCATCGATCAAAATTAGCAAAGACTAGAAAGGAATTTTTACTTTCTTATGGGCAGAGAACAGGGACAAACGAACTGGTCTTGAATGCTTTACCACGTGAAAACTCCTGTGGAGAGCTCGCAAGAAAATGAAACAGAGAAATGCTATTTTATGAGCGAAACGTTCTCAGGAGGCCGAATTCGACCTCTGTTCCGTGTGTATATTTGAAATGAAAACTTATGATTAAAATCCAACTTTTAGGTCCTGGACCGAATTTTTTTTTCTAGTCAACAAAAAATAGAGGAGATTAGGGTTCAATTTGGGGGAAAACGGCTAGGGATTTAGGAGAATATTCCAATTCCGAATCCGAATCCAAAACAAGGAATATTAAAAATTTTATTGGAACTTCTCCAACGGACCATCAATTTCGTCCGTTGGATTTAGGGACGAGGCGGGTGGGAGACTAGATGATGAGGGCACCTGAATGATGAGTACAAAAAGGGTCGTTTGAAGCTGCACGCTAGACCCTTTTTGGATCATTTTGCAGTCTGTTGGTCGCGTTGAAGGAGAAGGAAGGGTGAGGTCGCGCATGGAGGAGGAAAGGGAAAGGAAAAGAAGAAAAGGGGCGCGTGGGTTTCTTTCGCATATATGTATGTGCTAGCCCAACATTTTATTCGTGGATACAACAATAATGTGACATATAAAGCTAAAATTGTATCAGACGAATAACACAAGCAGAAGACCTGTAAAAATTGTTGGGTTATGTTTGAGAAGATGTAATGTAAGTGAGGAGGAAAGAGACCGAATAAAAATGAGGCTTGAAAACAAAAGATTAAAAAAAGATAGACAGGTGTCTTTAAAAGATAGAAATCATGGGGGCTGCAATACATGTGTCCAAAAAATTGAAATTATTGATGATACAACTCACGTAATCTTTTGAATTATTAGGTGATGCAGTGTTCGTCCATACTTATTGGCTTATAAAATATAGTAAAAAGTAAAAGCAATGTATATGTTATCTGATAGTTAGGCAAAAAGGTTAAAATGGATCGTGTTTAAGGGGAAATTGGGTCAAGATTTGGTTCAAAATGAATCTAATTGGAATTTAAAAAAGTAAAATTACACTGAGAGATATTAAACTTAAAAAATTATAAAAAAAAATAGTTCTCGTTGTATAGACATGTATAGTCGGTGTATATTTGTGTATCATAATGTATATTTTGTGTATAGTCCATGTATAAGTAATATACATTGTATAGAAGTGTATACTTTCTATAACTTTTGACAAATCATATTGTATAATCATATATAGTTTCGGTGATTTTGGATTATTTTTTATGTAAATAAAACATGAGTTACTTTTTTTGTAAACATTTTACTTTTTTGTATATACATGTAATTTTCCCATTTAAAAAATGAGATTAGGGGGTTGGAATTTTATTACAAATTTGACCATTTGAAACTGCAATTATGGTCAATTTAGAATTAAAATGTAGCCAAATTAAATTAGTTATCAAAGCATAGGATTAATATATTAAGAATATGAGACGATCTCATAAAAATACTAAAAATTATAAACAAATTAAAAAAGAATTAAAATACCTCTATAAAATATATAAAGAACTAAATAAAACTAAGACAGATATATACCAATTAGATAAAATAATCTCAGAAATATCACTACTAGAATATAAATATATAAAGTTATTACAACAAAGGATAAAATAAGAAAATGACTTTATCACATATAAAAAATATTAAAATAAAAAATAATTG
>JBCEWC010011305.1:0-16818 GCA_038996855.1 Solanum aculeatissimum | reverse complement strand
CCTCTAACAAAATGGGAATTGTTTGACAAGAAGAAAGGTTTACAAAATCGTAAGAAAGTCAAGGTGGTGTTTGATGACTAAACTAGTTCATGGAAGTACAAACATGGCTACCATCGCGTAAATGATGGCAAAGATGTGTCAATCATTGAAGTCAAGGAAACTGATGAGTCTAGTCAAGATCATTTTGCTAAGAGACAAGAAGAAAAAAAAAAGAAAAGAGTATTGATATAGCAACTTGAAGGCAGCTGCAAAAGTCGTGCCTTGCCAAGTCACATACAACTTGCTTCCACAACATTGCCTGTAATAGGAATACAAGTTGCACCAAGAAAAATTGGCAAGGATAAATTCGTGAAAGTTGCTGAAATGGCATCAAATACAACAGCTACTGGTTTCTAGTCAAAGCCCCCAAAACATGTGAAGAATTATCAGAAGTTTTTGACTAGTTGTGGAAGAATCAGAAATGCGATCCTTAGAGAGACAACAAATAGAAAAGGTTCTAAACAAATGCATGAAAAAGAATTTCTATGAGATACTCAATGTACAAAACACTGTAAACATGTACAATGCGAAAAAGACAAAAAATAAAGGAGCCAAGGAGTGAAGTCATCGTCAACAGATAACAAATTGAAGGCAAGGAAGTCATCCTACAGGAATTCATCCAACAATTTTTTCTGCATGTACAAACCACCTAGAACTATTTATTGAAATAAATTATAGATACTTGTGATGGATGTATGTGCAGACATAATGGTTGGTGATTATATGAGAAGATTATCTCTGGTGGAAAGAAAAAATAGCTCAGAACAGGTATGTAGAATGTCATGTCAATTAAGGGAATAACATCACATAAGCGTTGTACTGGCAGAGTCTTAGACATACCTTTTGAAGCAATAACAGGACTCTCATCGTCCCCACACTTTAAAAAATACTCTATAAAATGGCTAACTTTGGTTAGCTTTATCAGAGGAGGTTCGACAATTGAACATGTGTCATAAACTACTAAAAACAGAATACCTAGCCTGACAAAGTAAATGGAACCAGAAGTTGAATAGCTTAATACGCAAATAACTAATTAAGCAGATTGTAACTCGTTGTTTAAAATAGGGACAAAAATATAGTCAAGTGATCGAGAAGCTAAACTTGACAAGGGACCTCGGTGTTCAATCATGCCAAGAACCTACTTGGTTTCAGAGTAAAAGAGCTAGGTGGGAATCAAAATAGTTACAACAGGAATATCAGGCACGTCAAGCAGAATTTAACAATTAAAATGTACAATTCGAACCCTTTAAGGCACAAAAGAAGATACTGCTCCTTCAAGTTTCTATTTCCCTTTTATTAGGGAGGCACAAATAGTTCGTTCATCTATACTAAATTAAATGGTAGAATACAAAATAATTTCTTACTTCATTCATTACATAAAGATACCAAGAATACTCCTAGAGGATAAAGTACAAAAGGCAAACGTAACAAATAAGTAATACCAAGAATACTCCTAGAGCAGGCTTTCAAAAGGTTATTTGGACCACTAAAAAAATAGTACAACCTTTACAGCAGCAGAGCACAAGCCAAACAATGAAAATAATCACTGAATTTAAGCAAATACCCCTAATTTAGGATCAATAGAGAGCTCAACTCTCTTTCCTATATTAGGAACAATATGGGATAAACAGTTTAAAATTAAAACAGAAAAAAACTTAATAATTACCTATGAATAGTAACAAAAAGTAACCCAAGAAGTAATCAGAATGATTTATCCAATTACCTTGACTACAACCCACATGTGATTTAACTTTTCTTCCTTAATATGACTCCAAGATGGCACTCCCAAGGGACACATATTACGATCACAAACTATTTTTCTCAAGTATCTCGAGAAAAGATTACCATTATTTCAAATAGTTCGATTATTGTAAAATGTTACTTTTAGCTTTTGTCAAACTTCAAGAGATGCAACTTGTTTGCACTTGTTACTTCCTCAAACCTTTTTATCTTTTTCAGTAGCACATGAACCTACATTTACATAATTATTAATCGTAGAGAACATCGTAAAAATGATAAAATTTTAATAAAATAGATTTATGAAATAAAATAATACTTGTTTTAACTGTTCGACTGGACTGTTTGACTTGGTCAGTAGGAGCATTTGGAATGCCAATTTGCTTTTTTTCTCACTCATGAACCAAAGGAGGATTTTTTTTTGTTTGTAATTCTTCAAAGACACCTAGTGCAATATATCATATCAATTAAAATATTAAAATTAAATAAAATTTAATTCTTAAAAAAAAGATTAAATTTGAGAAACCATACTTGTTTCAAATGTTTGAGTTGACTTCTTAACATCACCAGGTGAAAGAAAATTTTGAACATCAGTTTGCATATGCTCTTTCTCACGAACAAAAAAAGTTTCTTTCATTGTCTCCAATCCTTGAGAAATAGGTTGCGTGGTTGATCTTAAACTCTTGAGAGCTCTTGACAAACCTTGACAAGCATCACGAGCATTTTGATTGAAGAATCTCTTCTCATTTTCAAAATCTTCAAAGGAACGCATAGATGTAAGCCCTCACATATTTTCTTGAGCACCTAGTGAAAGAAATTATGTCAATAAAAATACAAATAGTAAATTAAATTCAATTCAAAGTATAATATACTATAGAATCATACTTGGTGAATTTTCTTGGATGTATTTTATAACTTCATTAGTGGATGAAAAGGATGGAACATGCCCTTTCTCAAGATCCAAGGGATTTTTGCTTGTTGTTCTCACTTCTTGAACATTAGCCATAGATCTTAGACATTTTCCTTGTCCCTTTGCTACAATACCTAGCATAAGAAAATTATATTAATAAAAAAATAAACATAAAATTCAGTTGTACAAATTGACAACACAATAACATTAAAACATTATACTCGTTTTTGGAGATTGAGAAAATGGAATATCAGTTCTAGACACCCCTAAAGACAATATAGATCTTAGCCCTCTTCCTCGTCCCTTCCCGATAGCACCTGGTGCAACAAATGCATATTTGGTAGTATATTTCACCTTAGAGGCCACCTCCTTTTCGTCCTTTAATGGTTTCATATTAAACCTGCAACAAAATTAGGACAATATAAAAATAATACTTAAACAAAAATATTAAAATATACAAAATAATAAATAAATAAAAAATATGTATCAAAATGTATAATAACGAAGAAGCTAAAGCATATGGAGATACTTCACCTCAGTCATTTCTTTTTCTTTTATTTTGTGTAGGATTTTCTAAATCTGTAACATCATTGTCCATTTGTTGCACAATTTCATAAGTATCCCGTGCTTGTATCTTTCGTGCTATGCACCAACCTTTATTGAAATTATCATTAGCATAAAAGACTTGAGATACTTGATTCGCTAATACAAAAAGCTCATTTGTTTTCAAAAATCGTCCCCAATTCACACTCACAATGCCATATTCATCAATTTTCACTCATTTCATTTTGTCATATGCATCAACCCAGTTACATTCGAACATAACCACTCTTCTACTCATGAATTGCAATTCACAAATATCGATTATAACTCCATAATAATCAATGTTCTTACTATGTTTATCACTCTCACCCATAACCACCATGCTAGAATTTTGAGTCGTTAAATTTTTATCATAATCTTCTGTGTGAAATCTATATCCATTGATGATATAACCATTATAATACAATACATATTGGGTAGGACCACGTGAAAGTGCGAGGAGATCTTCCATCATTTGACTATCATCTTCTTTATGCAATTGTGCAACCTATCAACAAAACAAAGTTGATTATTTTAACTAAGTTTAATATTAGATTTTTAAATTTGATGTGTATAAATTACTCACCCTATCTTGAAACCACTCAATAAATTGTCTATTCCATTCATCATCGGACAAATGTTGAGAAGCGTCTACGTGAATTTGTGTAAACTCTCTACAAATTTAAATTGAACCATAGATATTAGAAATGAGAGACAATCCTAAATAAACAAAAAGATGAAGTACGTATGATATGAAATTAAAAATCATACTCTAGAAATGGTAGAACTTCATCACAATTCTTCAGTATGTATATATGTGTTTTCTCCAATTCATTTGGATCAAGATCACATTGTTTTGGAGCCACTAATTTTCTTCCAGATTGGCAAAATAGAGTTAAACCTCCATCAGATTGTTCTACACCACCATCATAATTCCGTACTGGCCTATTGAACTTTTTGTCAATGCTATGCAACTACCTTGAACATAAATTCATATATTCATTTTCAAGGTAACCCTCCGCTATACAACTTTCTGGACAAGCTCTATTACGAATGAGAGTTTTCAAGAAATATAACCATCGTTCTATGGGATACATCCATCGATACTGAACAGGTCCACCAAGCTTAGCCTCATTTGCTAAGTGAATAGGCAAGTGTACCATGACATCAAAAAATGAAGGAGGGAATACCTTTTCTAACTTGCAAAGAGTAATAGGAATTTGAGCTTCAATTTGCTCCAAGTCATCTGTCCTTAATATCTTGGCTCCAAGAATATTATAAAATAAAGACAACTCAATAAGTGGTTAACACACTACTTAGGATAACATACCCCGTACTGCAAGAGGGAGAAAATATTGTAGAAGAACATGACAATCATGACTCTTTAGGCTAGAAATCTTGTGATCTTTCAAATTAACACACTGAGAAATATTGGAGGAAAATCCATTTGGCACCTTTAAATTCTTCAAGAAAAGGCATAAATTGTGTTTTTCTTGTGCAGATAATATATAACATTCCGTTGGAATTTCATATTTCTTGCCTTTTCTTATTGGATGCAACTCAGGCCTAATATTCATTTCTTGCAAATCTAGCCGAGTTTTGGTGGTGTCCTTGGTTTTTCCTTTGGCATTCATAATTGTCCCAAAAATACTATCACATATATTTTCCTCAATATGTATAACATCCAAATTATGTCTCAACAAAAGAGACTTCCAATATGGAAGATCAAAAAAGATACTCTTCTTATTCCAATTATCTTTTCGACCTTCATATGATATTTTGATCCTTTTTTTGGATCTTTTGTTAACTGTAAACCTTCCAAATCTTGCACTTGTTCAAGTAACTAAATACCAAAACACTTTTTTGGTGGAAGCCTTTTCTCTTTTGTGTCATCAAATGACTCTTTATCATTCCTCCATTTGTGATTAAGAGGAAGATAACGTCGATGATCTATAAAACACTGTTTCTTACAATTGGCCAATCTAATTGAGGAAGTGTCTTTGTTGCAACATGGGCATGCCAATTTTCCTTTTGTACTCCATCCAGATAAATTTTCATATGATGGAAAGTAATTGATGGTCCATAACAAAGAAGCATGTAATTAAAAATTCTGCCCGGTTGATGCATCGAAGGTCTCAATACCGACCTCCTGTAATTCCTTCAGTTCCTCTATCAAGGGTTGAAGATAAATATAATTGCATGTGCTGGACCATCTGGTTCGGGAATAAGCATGGACATAATAAAATTTTCTTATTTCATACACAACCAAGGTGGTAAATTATAAGGAATAAGTACCACAGGCAAAATGCTATATGAGGTTTTTGAGTTTTGAAATGGCTGAAAACCATCACTTGCAAGTCCTAGTCGAACATTGCGAGGGTCAGCCGCAAATGAAGGATAAAGCTCATCAAATGATTTCCATTCCATTGAATCAACATGATGCCTCATTGTACCGTCATAAACTCTTTCATCATGATTCCATGTAATTAGAGAAGATGTCTTTGTAGACATAAACAACTTTTGAAGCCTAGGTTTCAATGGAGAATAACATAAAGTCTTTACTGCTATATTTTTACCCTTTTTATTCTTTGCTTCCCCACTATGTTTATTAATTCTCCATCTAGAAGCACCACAAACTTTACAAGAATCAAGTAAGTTATCCGCCTTCCAATATAACATGCAATCATTTCTATAAGCATCAATCTTTTGGTAGGAAAGCCCAAGGCTCTTAATTACCTTTTTTTCCCCATAATATGAACTTGGAAAATTGGCTCCATCAGGCAACAACTCATGTTTTAACATTTTTAAAAACATCATAAATGACTCATTACTCCAACGACCCATACTTTTTATGTGAAACAATTTGATCAAAGTTGAAAGCTTTGAAATTTTTGAACCTTCATACAGTGGCTTCTCAAAATCTCCCAATAGGCTATAAAATATTTGCGCTTCAATATTTTGTTCCACTTCAAGTGAATCATCATTTTCAATATCTGCATTATTTTCACAATGATTAGGATAAATATCTCTCAATATTTCTCGTATTTAATCCTCGCCCTCACAATCTTTGACTTCATTATGATCTCCATCTTCACATTCTGATTGTGGCTCACCTAAGACTTCTCCATGACGATACCAAAAGGTATAATTTATAATTATTGCATATACTTGAAAATGTGTTTCAACTGTCTCACGTGTTCCCAATGTTGTATTACAACATCTGACACATGGACATCGTATTTCACATAATTCTCCTATTTTTTCAAAAGAATAATTTAATTTTTTTTGCACGTCTGCTAAGTAGGCTTCATTAAGTCGGTCATCAACAAGTTGCATCCATTGCTAACTTGGTGCCACATCCTTGGATTAAAAATAGAAGTTTAATTAATACAATTTTAGAATAACAAATTAACTAAGATGCACATAATTTTTTATTAAACATGTAAACTCATCTTAATGATTTATAATAAACAAGTAAAATGGACTACTAATATTGATCTTTTTCATTGAAGTTGCGTTACTACAATAAAACTAAGTGGACTTGACATTTTTAGTAATCTAAATCTAAAAGTGAGCTTCAAATAAATATAGCATAATAGTACAGATTTATCAAAAAAAAGTTATGAGTCAATATGTGATTTTACTTTTTTAAATACCTTAACATTAGAACCATTAATAACAATACGATAGCATGACTTTCTTATATTTAAGTTTCAAGATTATTAAGAACTTTTGAAGTCTATCCAACTCAATCAGAATAGCATAGAGATAATTATTCCTTGTCGAAATAAAAACATTAAAAACTAATAAGAAACTACACATTACAAGTTAAAATTTAACAATATTAAAGTTTTTTTTAAAAAACAATTTGTTAAAATATTTTTCACATACTAGTGCTACTTTTGCTAGAATAGCTAGTGGATGACCAAGAAAGGATAAAGCAAAACTCATGAAACTATCACTTGAGTTACATGGGATGCATAAGACTGGTCAAAGAAAAATAAGTGACCGAGAGGAAGATCAGGTCAAGTTGTCGATAGGGGTTGTGATAGTGTCAACACCCATAGAGATGGGTAGTATATCTGGTACTAAATTGGCTACTAGTTAAGGAAGTAAGAGAGGGATTTGATACCTAACAACACATCAACTAGGAACCTAATGCAAACAGGCTTAAGAGCCCTAGCTAGATTCAGTACTAATTTCTTATGTGATTGCCTAACCGGTGGTGTTCTTGAAAGTAATGCTCGAAAAGAGGTAATTGGTGATCAACAATTATTGCACCTTACCGAGAATATCAAAAAAGGACAAAGCTGGACAACGTTGTTTGAGTGTAACAAATTGGTTGCGAAAGGGATAAATTTAGAATACAATATGCCAATCATTAGAGAAGGCATAAAGATTGTCCAACTCGATCTCAAGAAAGTAAGCAAGGGCACTGAACAATGGAAAAAAGCAGCAATATTGTATTTGGTATATAGGGACTTCCCCCAGAATGACAACATTGGACAGATTCATAAGCACAAAGTGGAACTTCACAACAAATCCTAAGATCTTTTACCATGATTAAAGTTATTTTGAGGCCAAATTTAGTAATGTAGCCAATGAAAATGAGATGTTCTTCCCAAGACCTCACCTGATCTATAAAAAGCCAATTATAGTGAAGCCATGGAGTTAGGAATTTAACTTTTGCAATGAGGTGTTTAAGAGGATGCCAATATAGGTAAAATTTCCCAACCTACATTTGAAATTTTGGGGGAGAGATTCATTGAGCAGATTGAGTAGCTTTCTGGGGAAGGCTATTTAAGTGGATGAATGCACAACTTCAGTAATAGCATATACTTGAGTCCTTCTAGAAATGGATGTAACACTACTAGTGCCTAAGACTATTAATGTTTAGGACCCTATAGGCTATTTCTTTAGCAGTAAGTATGGTATGAATGGGTTCCTGAATAATGTCATATGTGCCTACAAGTGGATCAAGACCTTAAAACTAGCTGGTATAGGTTAACTCGGGAGACCAAATAAGGGTCGCCAGTAAAGCAAACTGAAATGGCTAAAACCAAACACGTGAAACAGTTTATAATGCTAATGCAAGAATTGCAAGCTAAAGGAGAAGGTGAGAATGTGGCCAATGCTCCTCCCAAAAATAATAACAATATGCAACCTGATAAATGCAAAAGTGACTCAACAAAGGAGTCTGTCCAAGACTGTTGATGAGGACCAATCTAATTCTAATTAATGGATATATGTACAACAAAAGTTGGCAGCAAGGAACACAATGAGCCCAGAACCATCATACTTGAAGACAACAAATTGCTTTAGTCCTTTAAGTGAATCTATGGCCATACCACAACGACAACCAAATCAGGAATAAAGACCAGAGTAGCATATAGCACACAAGATACAAAATTATACAAAAACTAATAACTCAAACATATTTTCGTGAAATATAATGCAAAAATGTAAAAATTTATCTCTAGGAAGTATGTATTAATTATTAAATCACATGAAATTTTCTTCTCTGAAACGTGTCCATATAAAATTGTATTGCTAGACAATACTCAGCCTTTTAACCCCTAAGACTTCAATATCATAGGGAAATTTTAAGTACTAAAAAAGATTCAACGTCATAAGACCTAAAGGCCTGGGCATATATACGATCACACAAAGGCAAAGTATTTATGTCATTTGAACTACTTATATTAATTTTTAATTTCCAACTGTACAGACAATTCAAGTCACAAAATGCCGATACTTTTAAACACAACAATTCCAACTTACTTCTTTAACCGAGGAAATAACGTATTCTCTTCTGGGAAGGTTTAATATATTGGATGGTACTCTTATTCAGTAAAAGTCATCACCTTCCAAGAGTTTCTGCAGAAAAATAAAAATTCACAATCACAAGTCAAAAATACAACAAAGGCATTATGATTGTAAGAATGGAAAATTCAATTACTTTGAAACCCTCCTTCTCTGTTCCAGTAAAAGCATTTCTGGAGAAGTGAAGCTTTGTCAATATTTGCATATCATGAAATACATGAACTGAAATTATAAATTTTGATGGTAAAAATATCCAACCAGATATCATCTAATAGGAAATAAATCGTAGTGACTAAGAAAATTTGGCACTTCAAGAAACTTAACAAATATTTCACAAGAAAATTTGTAAAATAAACTCTCCAATGTCTCCTCTTTACCCTTAAACCGTAGTTTTATAGCTAATACTATCATTTTTAGTCCTTAACCAAAGGAATTCGTATCTTCAAGAGTCTAATCACAAAATATTCAATCCTCAAGAAAGAAAAATGGCTGAAACGTTTTAAGTTTTTACTAGAAAAGAAGAAGAAAAAGATCAATCAGATAATGAAGGAAGAGACTTACCAGTGGTAGATGAAACGTTTAGCTACTCTTTCTTGAGTTCTTCAATGGGCTTAGGAAATTTTGCAAAGAAAAACATTTTATGTTTGATGCTGCACTACAAATTGTTGATGCTGCGCTACACAAATTGTTGATATTGCTCTACAGATCAACAAATCCAATCCTTGATGTTATGGTACAAATGGGGATTAGCTAATGTATTCTACGTTACAGAGAGGGTGAGAAACAAGAGATTTGGGGGATTTGAGATAGAAAGAGAGAGAAAAACTTTTACTCTTTATTAGTGAAATAATTTTGGTTCCCACTATTGATGTATATTTCCCGCTGAAATTTTAATGGCAGGGACCAGGTAATAGAGTGTTTAAAAATAAAATAATAAATTAGACACCAATATATATAATCATCCCTATATGTATATTTTAGGGACCATATTTATAACTTGTCACTAAATTTTGGTCTTTAATAAGTGTATTTCTTGTAGTGTGCCTTGAAAATTTGGCGTCATTATTTGTATGGGGTTCATGTGGATGTCTTCACCGATCACAAGAGTTTGCAATATGTGTTCACCCAAAGTGACCTTAATTTGAGGCAAAGGAGATAGTTTGAACTCCTCAAGGACTATGATATGAGTGTTTTTTATCACCTCGGCAAGGCTAATGTTGTGGAGGATGTCCTTAGTAGGCTCTCTATGGGAAGTGTGACTCATGTGGTAGAAGGGAAGAAGGATATAGTAAAGGATGTGCATCATTTGGTTAGGTTGGGTGTAAGGTTGGCCGAATCCAATAATGGTGGAATTCTTGTTCAAGGTGGATTCGAGTCTTCCTTAGTGGTTGATGTTAAGAAGAAACAAGACTTAGATCCCTCCTTGGTAGAGTTGAAGAAGTTGGTTACCGATGGAAAGATTGAGGTTTTCTCCCAAGGGGGAGATGGTGTGCTACGGTACCAAGACCGTTTATGCGTTCCGGATGTTGATGGCTTAAGGGAGATTATCATGAAAGAGGCTCATAATTTCCAATATTCTATTCATCCGGGATCTACCAAGATGCACCAAAATTTGAGAGAGTTTTATTAGTGGCATGGTATGAAGAACAATATAGCCATGTTTTTGTTGGAATTCCCCATTTGCCGACAAGTAAAAGTGGAATATCAAAGGCCTGGTGGTATGACACAAGATATTGAAATTCCTACTTGGAAGTGGGAAGATGTGAACATGGATTTTGTGGTTGGGTTGCCCCGTACTCGTAGGCAATTCAATTCCACATGGGTTGTGGTTGATAGAATGACTAAGTCAGCTCATTTCTTACCGGTTAAGACTACCTATAGTGCCGAAGAGTATGCTAAGGTGTACATTTGGGAGTTGGTGAGATTGCATGGTATGCCAAGGTCGATCATATCAAATCGTGGTACTCAATTTACTTCTCATTTTTGGAGGTCTTTTCAAAAGGGACTTAGTACTAAGATTAAGTTGAGCACCACATTTCATCCTCAAACCAATGGGCAAGCCGAAAGATCAATTCAAACTTTGGAGGACATGTTAAGGGCTTGTGTGTTGGAATTCAAAGGAAATTAGGATGATCATCTATCTCTCATTAAGTTTGCCTACAAAATTAGCTTTCAAGCTAGCATTGGTATGACTCCATTTAAAGCTTTGTATGGTAGGAGATGTAGATCTCTGGTTGGATGGTTTGAAATAGGTGAGGCAAACTTGTTAGGCCCGGACTTAATTGTTGAGGCCATTGAAAAGATGGAGTTAATTAGGGAAAGGTTAAAAATGTCTCAAAGTTACCAAAAGTCTTATTGAGATGTTAGGAAGAGGGGTCTTGAATTTCATGCTGGTGATTGCATGTATGGGAAGGTGTCTCCTATGAAAGGCATCATGCATTTTGGCAAGAAGGGAAAGTTGAGCCCCTGGTAAGTCGGACCTTATGAGATTGTGCAGCCGGTTGGCAATGTGGCCTATAGGTTGGACTTGCATTTGGACATGAGCTCCATTCATTTGGTATTCCATGTGTCCATGTTGACAAAGTTGGTTGGTGATCCTAAAACAATCACATCTTTGTAGGGTGTGATGGTTGAGGAGAACTTGATCTATGAAGAGTGTGGGTTGAGATCTTTGATAGGTAAGTGAAGCAGCTTCGCAACAATGAGGTAGCTTCGGTCAAGGTGCTTTGGAGGAACCAATAGGTGGAGAGTGAAATGTGGGAAGGGGAGTTGGACATGATGGAGTGATATCCCTATCTCTTCCAATCTACTCAAGCCTAATGTACTAGGTTCTATCCTTGTATAGTCCTAATTCTTTAAGTTCTTGAGTTTCATGATATTGCATGCATACTTGAGCACAAAAATTATTTATATGATGTTGTGACATAAGTTGGAAATATTTTTGAAATGATGCATGATCCGTTATAAGTTTTGATGAAAATGTCTCATGTTTGGTTGATGTCCTTCAGCCGTAGTTTTGCTCATTCGAGGACGAATGTTCCCAAGGGGAAGATGATGTAATAATCCAAAAATTTCCAAACTTCGTAATGGCTGCTAAAAGTTAGTGTTAAGCTGGTCATTATTTAATTGTTTTATCCATGGGTTGTAATTAAGTGGCCGGTTTAAAAAAAGATCAGTTTGTGGAGTTGTGAGAACGCTTGGGCAGTGAACTTTGGAAAATCATAACTTTTAGTACGGGAAGAAATGTGGGGCTTCTCTATATCAAATCAAATCTCTTTGAGTTATATTTGTAATGCAACTGGTTTCACTCAATTCGGAGTTTGAATGTAAAAGGTACGGCCCTAACACTGAGACTGCCTATAATTGGAAGGACTCTGAAAAGGGGTTCTGGAATATGGGCTAAGTGTGGGATCGCAGACCGTTTGGTGGTCCACGGTCTGTAGTGGTGGTCGTGGGTTGGTCCACAGTGCTCTTGGATGCTGAGGCCCAAGCCATGGACAGCGTATGGTCCCATGGACCACCTCACGGTCCATGTGACCCTTCACTGCCCGTGAGGGGTCCCGTGAAGTGATCCAGAATGATGGCCATGTTTCGAGGCTGGTCTCCGAACCACGTGATATTCCACGAACTAGTACACGGTCCATGTACAGCTATACGGTCCGTGAGGCCCCTCGTCAGGTGATCCAGAAAGTCCCCCGAAAGATTAAGTCGAAGTCGAGACCATGTGAAGTCTCACGGGCATGTACACGGCCCGTGGACCAGTAAATGGGCACTGTGTGCCTTCCGTGTGAACTGTCTTTAGTGATTTAGTCCATTTCATTAATGGTTAATTCATAATTTAATTAGATCCTATGCCTCTTTTAGGCTTTCTAAGGTCTTCTAAATCCCCTAAATCAAATCGTAATCCCCTTTCACCCATTCTGAGGAGGCCCCTTTGAGACAAGATGCTTCAGGTGGCAAGCAATATTAACAACACTCCCTAGTGCATTATTGGTGATTTTAATGTTATCACCAGTATTGAAGAAAAGTGTGGGGGCATACCATATAACATAAGGAAGAGTTTTGAGTTTATTGGGATTATAGAAGACTGTGGACTGCAAGACTTGGGATTTTCAGGACAAATATTTACCTTGTCTAATAAGAGAGAAGCTGGGGCTACTATCTGGAAGAGACTGGACAGGGGTATGGTTACTGATAAGTGGAAGGAATGTATGCCCCACACTAGTATTAAACACCTTCCTTCAGTGGGCTCTGATCATTGCCCCCTTCTATTGGAGATGCAAATCAGAAACACTAATCCCACCAAGTACTTTAAATTCCTAAACTGCTGGACTGAACAGGAAAACTTTATGGATACTGTTAGAGAGTGCTGGAATAAGGAAGTTAATGCCAATCCTATGAGGACTTTCCACCTAAAGTTGTAAAGACTGGCTACTACCTTAAGCAAATGGTCCAGGGACCAGTTTGGGGACATCCATGATAAGGTCAAGCAGTTTGATGAAAAAACCAGAGATGCTAAGATAGACTTGATTAGTCACAAATCTGATGATAAGAGGTGGAAACTTCATAAGATCAATGCAGAATACATCAGATACCTCAAGATAGAAGAATCTATCCTTAGATAAAAAACCCAACTTTATTGGTTTAAAGAAGGAGATGCCAATACCAGGTATTTCCATGCATTGGTTAGGGAAGAAGAAGAAGGCTCCTTATTCAGAGCATTCAAGATGAGAATGGAAACTGGCTACAGGGGGGAAATAATATAGTAAAAGAAGCAGTCCATCACTTCCAAAAGATATTGACAGGTGAAGAAAAGCTCATTGATGAGAAGGAGCTGGATTGCATCCTTACTATGGTTAATCAAGATCCAAAATACAAACTCCAAGCTCCTCCTGACTTGGAAGAGGTACATCAGGTGGTTCAAGATATTAACCCCTTCTCTGCTACTGGACCAGATGGTTTCAATGGCATGTTTTATTAAGCATGCTGGGATATTATTAAACTAGACCTGTTGAAAACTGTCCAGGCTTTCTTCAGTGGTCATGATATACCTAAGTATTATTCCCATTCTTGCATTGTTTTGATTCCTAAAATTGGTAATCCTAACAGTTTCTCTGACTATAGACCTATTAGTCTTAGTAATTGTATCTACAAAATCTTCTCCAAGATTCTCTCTTCTAGATTAGCCTCTATCCTTCCTAACCTCATTTCCAGCAATCAGTCTGGCTTCATCAAAGGGAGAAACATTGCAGAAAATATTATGCTTGTACAAGAGATCATTCATCACATCAAAAAACCAGTGGAAGGGGGAAATGTGGTGATCAAACTAGACATGGCCAAAGCCTATGACAGGGCCTCTTGGTCCTACATCTTTATTGTCATGAGGAAAATGAGGTTTGGGGAGCAGTTTATTGACTTAGTTTGGAGAATTATGAGCAATAACTAGTATTCTATCATCATTAATGGGGTCAGGCATGGTTTCTTCCACTCTACTAGGGGGCTTAAGCAAGGTGATCCTCTTTCTCCTGCTTTGTTTATTCTGGGAGCTGAGGTATTGTCTAGGATGGTGAATAGACTCAATGATCACCCTAACTTTCAAGCCTTCTATATGAACAAGAGAGGTCCTCAAATCAATTATCTCAGCTTTGCTGATGATGTGATCCTGTTCACCTCTGGTAACACTGAGTCCTTATCCCTGATCATGAAGATTTTGAAATCTTATGAGAGGATCTCTAGACAAATGGTTAACAAGAGCAAAAGTCATTTCATGATCATATCTAGTACTGAGTAGACCACCTGTGAGAGGATCACTAATATAACAGGTTTTAAACAAAAGAAGGATCCAATCACCTATCTGTGATACCCCTTATACATTGGGAGACAAAGGATTATTTATTTCTCTGAGATGGTGTCAAAAGTTATTAGCAGGATCTCAGGGTAGCAGTCAAAGATCCTGAGTTATGGAGGGAAGGCTACACTGATCAAACATGTGATTCAATCTCTTCCCATACATCTTCTAGCTGCTATCTCCCCTCCTTCCACTACTTTGAAACAAATCCAAAGCCTCACTGCTGACTTCTTTTGGGGAAGACTAGACCAAAAGAAGAAGTACCACTGGGAATCTTGGAAGAGCCTCAACCTTCCCCTTGCGGAAGGAGGTATTGGGTTTAGGAATCTGACTGATGTGTGCAAAGCATTTCAGGTAAAGCACTGGTGGAACTTTAGGAGTAAACCCTCTCTTTGGGATGATTTGTTGAAGGCCAAATACTGTCAAAGGCACAATCCTTTAACTAAGAAAGGGGACAAAAAGGATTTCCTGATTTGGAAACACATGATGCTCAATAAACATCTGATTGATCCCCATATCCAATGGAAGGTTTATTCTGGGAATTGCCTATTCTGGTGGGATAATTGGATGGGGGTAGGACCCCTGGCTCACTTTAGTGACAATACTCACAGATTCAACAACCCTAAGGTGGCTGATTTCGTACAAAATGGACAATAGGGTGAAGAAAGACTTAGGATTATAATCCCTGTCCAATACGTTGACAAGATTCTTAACATTCATATTCTGGTCCACAGTGGCATCTTGGACAAGCCAATTTGGACTTTCAACACAAATGGAGAGTTCACAACTTCCTCAGCATGGGACTTGATAAGGGAGAAAATTGACCAGAATAATCTCAACAGGCTTTTATAGCATAAAACTATCCCCGTCAAATGCTCCTTTCTGTTATGGAGGGCCTTGAGGACAAAGTTACCCTCCAATGAAAAGCTGGTCAGCTTTGGTTATGCCCTCTCCAGCTGTCACTGTTGTATTAATCCAGGAGAAGAGACTATTGATCATATTCTACTCAATGGGAACTTTGCTAAGAAAATATGGACTTATTTTGCAAGATTCATAGGCATTAACAAGGATGTGAGCTCTCTAAGGATGAACATCAGAAAATGGTGGGGAAATAAGCACATCAATAAAGCTCACAAGCTAATGATTCAAGCTACTCCAGTCATCATATGTTGGAATCTGTGGAAGAGAAGATGTTCAGCCAAGTATGATGGTAAAGCCCCCAACACAGCTAGGGTAATATATATGGTGACTAGGGATATGGCTATGGCTATGAGGACAACCTTCCCATATATTGATTGGCCTTATGGCTGGATAGATCTTACCAGCCTGGTGGAAAAATGTCATCAGGAGGTTAAAATAACTCCAGTATAATGGCTCAAACTTGAAGGACAGTGGATCAAAGTGAACACTGATGGTAGTGCTTTAAATAACCCAGGTAATATTGGAGCAGGTGGAGTACTGAGGGACGAAAAGGGAGACCTTGTTATTGCATTTGCATACCCTTTAGGACAAGGCACCAACCAACAAGCAGAGGCTCTTGCAGCAGCCATAGGATTTGAATGGTGTGTCCAACTAGGAGTTACTAAAGTCCATTTGGAGGTTGATGCTGAGTCACTGTGTTCATGGATAAACCATACAGCAAATCCCCCTTGGAAGCTACAGAGTGAGTTGGATAAAATTCAGTCTTCCAGAGTCCAAATTCTAGAATTCAAGTGCAGCCACACTTTGAGAGAAGCAAACCAGGCAGCAGACTTGTTTGCAAAATACAGC
The DNA here is from genome assembly GCA_038996855.1 of Solanum aculeatissimum. Taxonomy (NCBI): domain Eukaryota; kingdom Viridiplantae; phylum Streptophyta; class Magnoliopsida; order Solanales; family Solanaceae; genus Solanum; species Solanum aculeatissimum. The sequence continues at coordinate 109 of JBCEWC010011305.1, read as the reverse complement.
CAGCAGATCACAAGACCTCAGGTATTTCATGTTGTCAACCTTATGCCAAGAAATAGCAGAGCTCACCTGAGGATGGACAAGATGCTAATAGTCTCATTCAGGAGGAAGC
>JBCEWC010011304.1:0-16819 GCA_038996855.1 Solanum aculeatissimum | reverse complement strand
TCAGTGTTGGAGGGCACCATAAAATGACTTTTGCTCTTGTTCACCAATTGTCCAGAAACCTTTTCATAGGAGTCCAAGGTCTTCATGATCAAGGTTAAGGAGTCTATACTGCCTGAAGTGAAGAGGATCACATCATCTGCAAAACTCAGATGGTTGATTTGTGGGCCTCTTTTATTCATATTGAAGGCTTGAAAGGTTGGGTGCCTGTGGAATCTGTTCATCAGTCTAGATAATACTTCAGCCCCCAGTATAAAGAGGGCAGGGGAGAGGGGATCTCCTTGTTTCAGACTCCTTGTAGAATGGAAGAATCCATATCTGGCACCATTAATGAGTATGGAATACCAGTTATTGGTCATAGTTCTCCATGCCAAGTCAATGAATTGCTCCCCAAATCCCAGTTTCCTCATGACAATACAAATGTAGGACCAGGAAGCTCTATCATAAGCCTTAGCCATATCAAGCTTAATCACAACATTCCCTCCTTCCATTGGATTTCTGATGTGGTGAATGATCTCTTGGGCTAGCATAATATTCTCAGCAATATTCCTTCCTTTGATAAATCCTGATTGGTTCTTGGAGATAAGTTGAGGGAGAATAGAGGCCAATCTTGAGGAGAGAATCTTGGAGAAGATCTTACAGATACAATTGCTAAGACTGATGGGACTATAGTCTGAGAAGCTGGTTGGATTGCTAGTTTTAGAGATAAGGATAATGTAAGAGTGGGAAAAGTATTAAGGGATCTCCTATCCACAGAAGAAAGCCTGCACTATCCTTAGGAGGTCCTTTTTGATTATCTGCCAGCAGGTTTGATAGAACATGGCATTGAACCCATCTGGACTAGCTGCAGAGAAAGGGCTCATAGACTGAATAACTTGATGTACTTCCTCCAAATGTGGGGGGGGGGGCCTAAAGATTTAAATTCTGGTCTTGGGTAACTAATCTAGGCACACAGTCTAAAACCTCTTCATCTATGGGGTTGTCCTCCCCTGTTAAGAATTTTTGAAAGTGATGAACAACTTCCCTGTGTATGTTGTCCTCCCCTTGTAACCAGTTGCCATTTTTATCTTGAATATTCTGAATGAGGAGTCTTCTTCTCCTCCTTCTTACCAAAGCATGGACATATTTTGTGTTAGCATCTCCCTCCTTAAACTAGTGTATCTGGGTTTTCCCTCTAAGGATGGACTCCTCCATTTTGAGATATCTGATATATTCAGCATTGATTTTATGGAGGTAACTTCTTTTGTCTTCAGCTTTATGGCTGATCCATTCTATTTCAGCCTCTCTGGTCTTCTCTTCAAAGTCCTTTACCTTAGCATGGATGTCCCCAAATTGTTCCTTAGACCAGATACTTAGGGTGTTGGCAAGCCTTTTCAGTTTATGATGAAAACCCACATAGGATTGCCAGTGGTCTCCTTGTCCCAACAATTCCTGAATGTTTCAATGAAGGTCTCCTGCTCTGTCCAGCAGTTAAGAAACTTAAAGTACCTGATAGGATTGGTGGATCTATTATGCATCTCCATGAGAAGTGGGCAATGATCAGAGCCCACAGAAGGTAGGTGAGTAATTGTGGTATGAGGAATGCTCTCTAGCCACTTGTCATTAAACATTCCTCTGTGCAGCTTTTTCCAGATTGTGGCTCCAGCCCCCCTCTTATTAGACCAAGTGAAGCTTTGACCTGAAAATCCCAAGTCCTGTAACCCACAATCTTCAATAATGCCTATGAATTCAAAGCTCTTCTTAATATTGTAGGGGATGCCCCCACTCGTCTCCTCAGTATTTGTGATAACATTAAAATCCCCTATGATGCACCAGGGAATGTTGCTATTGCTGTTAGCCAACTGGAGCATCTTATCCCATAGGGGTCTTCTAAGTTGATCTCTGCATTTGGCATAAACAAAGGTTATAAAGTACTTATTATCCATGTGCTAAATTGCACAGGTCACTTGCTGTTCATCTGAGTCCACCATGTGGCAGTTGATGTCATCATTCCAAAAAACCTAAAATTTTCCATTGGGGTTGCTCACTACATTGTCCATATTCAGCTGCATTTTAAATTTGTCCAGCTTAGTTATATTGGAAAAAGGTTCCAAAATGGTAATCACTGATAATCTGTGAATTCTTTTGAGAGCTTTGAGTCTTTCCACTACTCCCTGGGTATTGATACCCCTAGCATTCCAAGTGATTGTATTAATCATTGAGATGATCTAGCTGAGAAGAGTCTTGTGTTGGGTCTCCCCCCTGTGGCAGACTTGGTGCCCTTGCTAGTGTTCTTTTTTGTATTTCCCTTGAACAGGTTTCTTGGAGACAAGCCTTGTTGGTCTGTAACTTTTTGGATTTCAGTAGTATCCTCTTTGTCCTTGGAAGGACTGATAGCTTATATAAGGTATTCACATACTTCCTCCTCCTCATCATTTAGGGGAAGATTGTCCTTGTCAAATTCTTCGTCAGAGTGAATCACTTGGTATTCATCCACTTCTTCACTAGGAAGTACAGGGTCTGAGTTGAAGGTACATTCTTGAAAATTCAGATCTGGAGGGGTACTCTGGGTGTGTGTATCCCTTTTAGTATGGGCATCCTGCCTTTCTATTCTTTTCTCAATTTTATTTTTGGCTGAATCTTGTGTTTTCTCCTTAGGTCTTGCAGTCATGTTGTCCATTTCAAGACCAGTAAGTCTTAGAGTGCTGTTATGCTGCTGTTCCATTCTCTTTTTAATGGAATCTCTTCTTTTTTTGCTTAACTTGTTCCTTTTTGGCCCATTCCCAGTGGAACTGGTACTAGCCATAGATCCCAGATCTTTAGCCATAGCTCCCTTATTAGTCTTGTGTAGAGGACTCATCTCATCATGTGTGAGCATAGGGGTAGCAGAGGCTCTAAAGTCAATTCTAAGGTCAGTACAAACCTCATGCAAAACATGAGTTAGATTCCCCCCTCAGGTTCCCCTTTCTGTATATTAGTAGGGTACTCCTCCACTCCATCCATACCTCCAGTACCACCAAGAGGGGATTGGGGAGGGGAGGGGATTGTATAACATTTATTTCATCAGTATCAGGGGGGATGAGAGGATGGTCTAAAGGAGCTATTACATCCTTCTCATGGGGGGATAAGTCAATACCTTATCTCTTTTTGATGGGCAAGTGCTGTTTTGCATGACTTTTACTTTGTTGTTTGTGCATGTCTCCTTCATGTATGGAGTTCTGGTTTGTCCCTTTTCTCCCATTTTGATTTTGTATTCCTTTATTCCCTTTTGTGTCATTGGTGTGAGTCCCTTCTTTGCTTTCTTCCTTTCCTATAGTTTGGTTAGTTGGCTGATCTTGACATTCAAGATCAACATAATAAGATGACAATTCAATACCAGAAAACTTACCTGAAGACCTTCTGTCAATCTATTGATCATTCCTGTTCTTCTGATTCTGAGGGTGTTCTTGCTTTTCCTCTAGATGTCCCTGGTTCATAGTTTTCTTGTGATTATTTCTACCCTGGATCTGCCATTGTCCTTTTTGCTGTCTACCTTCCTTTTATTGTCCTGTAATCCTTGTATCCTTTTCAGCATTTGACTTATCATTCCTCTTATTGTCATTTTCTTGATGAGTTTCCTTATTTCCCTCTTGAGCCTTGATTTTTTTTTGTTTCCATCTCCTTTCTGTTTTTATACTCTTCATCCCTTTTGTTGATGGTGCAGACATGTTCCATGTGGCCTTGGTGCTTACAGTATAGGCAGTAATCAGGTATACTCTCATATTGAATTGCCTGCCACCTTCCTATGGTTAAATCCTTTTCATCAAAACCCATCCAGACATGAGATGGTCTCTCTTTGGTAATGTCAATTTGAACTTTTACTTTGGCCATACTTCTCTTAGTCTTTTCGATTGAAGCAGTGTCCAGGTATAGGACCTTACCAATAGGTGCCAACAGGGTGGTAACAAAGGTTTTGTTGTAGCAATGGCAAGGTAGCTCAGGAAGAGTTACCCAAATAGGTACAATAGATGTCTCCTCCTCAGGTTTGAAGGTAGGGGTCCAAATTTGTATCCTCATAAGTTGTCCTTCTATGTGCATTTTAGTCTTGGTCCAGACAGTAACATAGTCAGTTTCATTATCCAAGTCTATATAAACATGTCTAGCATTGAAGTGAGCTTATTTAACACCTCCTATCAGTTGAGTCTACAAAATGAAGTTCTTCCTAATTAGCTCCACTTTAGGCATGGTATTACTGAACTTCCCAATCAGGGTGTATCTACAAGACTCAACTAAAATTTTCATGTAGTCTTCCTTATTGTATATCACAGCTGGTAGGCCTTGCTTTGAGGTATACTTAGGCTTCTCAATTTCTATATGCCTTTCCTGTTGAGCCATATTGAGTCTTAGCTTGGTAGCAAAAGTTTGAACCACAGTGTATGGGGCAGGTTCAGGTGTCTATCCTTTCTTACTTTTCCCTTGAATACCTGTGGTGGGAGGTTGTCCAGCTATATTCTGGGGATGATTGCTGTTCAATAATCCAGGGGAATTCCTTTGGTTTTTAGGGGCAATCCTATCAAAGTTATTGGATATTTTAAGGAATTGGTTAGGATTTCTATTCGTTTGGTTCTGAGATTCCTCCCCCTTTCCTTTAATAGTCTGGTGGTCCTCATTGGTATCCTTCCTTAGGATTTGAGTCACATTCCCAGAATTGGTGTCTGTGTTATGACTTGGGACCCGAATGGTATCTTGATCAACATTATTCATAATTATAATACGATTTTGAGAAGTATTAGGGAGAAAACCTTTTCCTCCGATGACTGTTGTTGCTGAATCCCTTTTGCCTTCTCCTCTATGTACTCCGGTCTGGACTCCTTGTTAGGGCTCATGTCAGGAGTGTCCTTCTTCCTTTGCAGCCTCACATGTTCCTGTTATTTTTCCATCCTCTTCAAGTTCTCATCTCGAGAGGTCTGAGCTGAGGTGTGAGTTTCTTCTATTAACATTATCCCCACGTTTGGTGTTTCCTGCGAATATGAAGGAAGAACATCATTCGTGCCTAACTCATCTAATCTTGTTGATCCAGCGCCCGCCTCACATGGACTGTGGATTGATGAATTAGGAGTAGTAGTAGTGTGGTCTCTCATCAGATTAGACTTTTCAGTGTGCATAGTCTCAAGTTGGCTTAAATTCGGCGGTCAATTTTCGTCCGCTGATGCCTCACTCACCATCGGTGAGGCCCTAATACCGTTAAGTTACCGTTAGAGTAAGAGAGAGTTGAGAGAATTATTTTAGAGAGAGAAGCGGTATTGTAATAATGAAGAGTGTTTTTTTATTTTTTTTATTTTTAAGACCCTGTGTAGGGTCAGGGGCTAAGCAATACCCCCAGGCTATAACATAAATAACTCAAACAACAAAATACAAGGAGGAGGACATAAACCTTACCTCCCCTTGAGGTGGTACTCTATGATAATCTGTAAAAAGATTAGCCATGAGACCCTAGGAGAATGAACAATCCAAGAAAATCCTAAGAGAGGACTCCTCTCATTACAAAATTCTAGGAAAGCAATAAACAAGGGAGACTCTCCCCTTTACAATAAGCAAAAGATCCTCCTATCCTACTCCTAGAACAACAAGGTGTCTTCTGTGTTGAACTGGGACAGTCAAGGTGGTTTCCTCATCCTCTTAAGTTGTTTCCTCCTGAATGACACTACCTGCATCTTGTCCATTCTTAGATGTGCTCTACTATTTCTTGGCATCAAGTTGGCATCATAGAAGGCTTGGGGTAATGAAGAGTGTTAGAATGGATGAAAAGGGGTTAGGGTTAGGTTAAGGGGGTGTAGGGGAACTTAGAAAGCCTAAAAGGGGCCTAGGAATTAATTAAATTACAAATTAACCATTAATTAAATGGACAATTAACTGAAAATAGTGCCACACGGTTGACAACATGTGTTTTTCCAGTGGTACACGGACCGTGTACCTGTCCGTGTACGATGCCTTGGTTTTGTCTTCGGCTCGAACTCTCGAGGACTTTCTGGATCACTTCACGGAAGGGTGTCACGGGCCATGTGGCTTCACACAGACTATGTATTGGTCCGTGGAGCTACACTTGGCCCAGAGACCGGTCCATACCTTGGCCAACTCACTGCCTCACCCCACGGAACCCTCACACGGACTGTTTGGAGTCCCACGGACCGTGGGACCTAACTTGGTCTAGGGGTTGGAACCTAACCACTTTGAACCCACTGGATCACCACACGGACCCCCACACGGATCGTAGTCCTTCACACGGTCTGTGGTCCTGTCCTTGGACCATTTCCAGAGCCTATTTCCAGCATCTTCTGAATTACGGGTAGTCTTACTGTTTTGGCCATAAATTCCTCCTACGAACTCCAAATTAGTGAAACCGGTTGCGTTGCAAAGATAACTCAAAGAGCTTCAATTTGATATGTAGTAGCCCACACAGTTCATCTTGTACCAAAAGTTATGATTCCTCAAAATACACTACTCAAACGACCTCTCTAGTCCACCAAATGGTCCGTTTTGCATCCGGTCACTTAAACTCAAACCATGGCTACAAAAATTCAATCATGACCAGTATAACACAATATCAACCATAAGAAGTTTAAAATTTTTTTGGGTCATTACAAGATAGGTTAACATGGCTCAATGCATGGGAGAGGGGGTGAAGTGTTTTCTGAAGCATTATTGGAGACATAATCTATCGTCTAAGTGGACTGTTTACTTGGTCTAGAAGAGGATCTAATAACTCTCTATTCAATAGGAGGTTGTTAAATAGGCAAAGTATCAGTGATAGTAGGATCAGGTTGAGGCTCAACAACTGGATTATGATCCAAAGGTAATGAATCAGTAACATTAACATCAGATAATTTGAGAAATAAAAGGATTTGTGGATGTATCTAGGAAGATAGGACTAGAATAGGTTTGAGTCCTGAAGGGAAAAATATCTTCTTTGAATATCACATCTCTAAATTATAAGAAAGAATATGTGATCAAGCTATACAACATATAACCCTTGGTTACTGATGAATACCCTATATGAACTGCAGGTATAACTCAGGCTTCAAATTTATCTCCCGAAGGTAGCCTCTTGGCATAGCATAAACACCCCAAAATGCTAAGATGATTAATAGAGTTCATGTGACCATGAAAGACCTCAAATGGTGTTTTCCCTTTTAAAGCAACATATGGAAACTTATTCATCATATATACAACTCTAAGACACAATGACCCTAAAATTTTGAAGGAATCAATCCTTGAAATCTGATTGCTCTGGCAATTTCTAATATGTACCTATGTTTTCTTTCTATAATTCTATTTTGTTGTTGAGTGTAGGCACAAGTTCTTTGATGCACTATTCCATTCTCCAAAAATAGTCTTGGTCATTCTAAGTTGACAAACTCAGTTCCATTATCTAATCTGAACACTTTACTAGTCTTATTGAACTATGTTTTTATTAGTTGTATAAAGTTTCTAATCATTACTATAACATCAATTTGAAGTTTAGCAAACAAACCCAAGTCATACGTGAGTAGTCATCCACAATGGTAAAAAGCAAACGATATTCATCAATAGTTTGAACATGAAATAGACCCTATACATCTAAATGCAGCAAATAAAAAATAGTAGTAGTTTTGGTTTTACCAACAAAAAATGGAATCCTAGTGTACTTAGCAAGAGGACATATTTCACACTTATCTAGAGCCTATTTGCATACAATGTAATCAATATCAAGAAACTTCTGCATTGCACTAACAGAAGCATGGCCCAAGAAGAATGGCAAGTTAAAAAATCAAAAAATCCAAAAAAGAAAAATGATAATGTTCAACAGATTCAAGAAAAACTCCAAACCGCTAGGGTAAAAAGCAATGGAAACTAAGGAATACAAAAATCATTAAAGATAACACTAACCAATGGAGGGAAGGGAAGTTGACCAAAGTGTTGAACAGAAAGAAAACTATCCCTCTCATGTGAACAACAAGGAAGAAGTAATCACTTCTGGGAAAGATCTACCAATAGGTAAAATTTCAAATCTTTAGCAGATTGAGAGAAGTGCACCTCTAGAAGAAGTTTATGCTGAGCCGAGAGTGGAAACTAAAGGCCCAGGTATTGACTTATCTTCCTAGGAGAGATTATTTTCTATTGTCCAGGACCATGCCTCCTCCCCTATTATTTATATGCTGGAATCTGATTCTTCTTCTCCCCTCTCCTGTGACCCTTATGGTGCTGTGATTGATGTACTCTTTGGTGGTGAGGGGGGTTTGAAAGAGAGCCTGACTAACCTACAGGAAGGGGAACCAAGGGGTGGGTTTCTGTCTCATGTTATGCATGAGAACCCTCACATCAACCCTAGGATTGACTCTAAAGCCCTTGCTACCCCTGCTCTTCAGAATCAACAACAACCTATCATCCTTCAATATCAACCTCAAGTGAGCACTCCTATTTAGAACAATTTGGGTTATATGGCTAAGGATTTCAGGTCTTTTTCCAATACTAGCACTGTTAGTTCTAAGGCTAAAAAGAATAAGCTGAGAAAACAAAGAAGGGAAGATGCTAGGAAGAGGAAGGAAGGTCAAACTGACCAAGTGGTAATGGAACAATCTCAGTCTGAAAACGTGAACAATGGAGAGAATTGCAAGAACAATCTCAGGCTGAAAACTTGAACAATGTGGAGAATTGCAAGACATTTATCCTGAGTGATAACTATCATGGGACCAATATCACTCCTAATAAAAAATATTCTTTTAGTCAATCTGATCAAAGTACTCAACAACATGGTGATCCTCATGAATGCATCCCTAATATTGTTCCTAAGGTTGTTCCATAATTAGATAAATATGGGGTTATAAACTCAGAAGATGAAATTGATAGGGATAAACAACTTGGTCAAAATTAGGAAGAGGATGATGATAAAGTTAGTGAATAGTTGATTACAACCTTCAGCCCTTCCAATGATGGTTTGGAAGCAAAGGTTCAACAAGTTTCTAATGAGCAAGGTTTTTCTCCCAGAGGTTTTCAGTAAACTAGTTTTAAATCTATGAAGATGAAGCCCACCAACTCTACTTCTATAAGCAGGCCAAATACCAGGTTAGATAGCTCTTAATGTCTCCAATGATTAGCAGCTTTATATGGAATGTGAGGGGTATCAATACCCAGGGAGTTACGAAAAGAATCAAAGGTTTCAAAGCTATCCATCATCTCACCATTATTGCAGTTCTAGAACCTTTTTTTGATGGTTCTCATATCTAAATCCTTAGGAGCCAACTCAATATAGATCATTCTATGTGCAACCCTAACAACAAAATTTAGTTATTGTGATATAATGATGTGAGCTACAGAGTTATTTATAATGAGGAGCAACATATCACTTGTGAAATCAGTCATGTGCTGTGCTCTCATCCTTTTATTATGAACTTTATCTATGCAAAGTGCAAGGATATGCTTAGAAGACCTCTTTGGGATAGTTTACTGAATCAAGCCAACATTGACAAACCTTGGTATGTTATTGGGGATTTCAATGTGATTACTTGTCTTTAGGAGAAGTGAGGTGGAATTCCTTACAACGTGAAGAAAGGCTTTGCGTTTATAAGTGTTATTGAGGCCTGTGGGCTCATAGACATTGGCTTCAATGGTAAAAAATTTACTTGGTGCAATCATAGGGATTTTAGTTCTAGAATTTAGAAGAGATTAGATAGGGCACTGGTAAATTATAAGTTGGTTCTGATCATTCTCCTCTTCTGGTAGAAATGAAGGACCATGCTAATCATATCAAGTACTTCAGGTTCCTGAATTGCTGGACTAATCACCAATCATTCATGGACACTGTTAGAGACAACTGGAATAAAGAGGTTGAAGGTAATCCAATGTGGGTATTTCACTTTAAGATGAAGTGGTTGACAACTACTCTTAGCACCTTGTCCAAGGATACTTTTAGGGATATTTATGCTAAAGTGCAAGATTTTGAAGAGAAGGCTAGACTGGCTTAGGATAGGCTGATCAACACCAATTCTGATGAGGATAGGACTAGCCTTCATGCTAGAAATGCTGAGTACATTAAATACCTCAAGGTGGAGAAGTCTATTCTTAAGCAAAAGTCACAACTTCATTGGTTTCAATATGGTAAGGTGAATTCTATCTACTTTCATGCTATTATCAGAGGCAAAAGAAGAAGGCTTCATATTCACAGCATCCAGGATGAGGAGGGGAATTGGTTCCAAGGTGATGAGGATATTACATCTATGGCTTGCAAACATTTTTAGCAAATTTTAACTAGTCAGGATATATACATACAGGATTAGGCTCTCCAGTGTATTCCTCACATGGTCACTGATGATCAGAATGACAACCTCTAAGCTATGCCAACTATAGATGAGGTGAAGAAGGTGGTTTTCTCTATGAATCCTAACTCTGCAGTAGGGATAGATGATATGAATGGAAGATTTTTCCAGATTTGTTGGGAGATAATCAAGTGTGACCTATTCAATGTCATTCAAGCTTTCTTTTATGGCCAGATAATTCCCAAGTACTTTTGCCATTCCTGTTTGATTTTACTCCAAAAGTAGGCCATCCTAATAAGATCTCATAGTTCAGACCCATAAGCCTTAGCAACTTCACTAACAAGATTATTTCCAAACTCTTCTGCCTTCGATTAGCCCCTATTCTTCCTAACTTGATTTCTCTCAACCAATCTAGTTTTGTAAAGAACAAGAGTATATCTGAGAACATAATGTTGGCACAGGAAATTATTCACCAAATCAAAAAGGCAAATAAAAGTGGTAATATGGTCATAAATCTTGATATGGCTAAAGCTTATGATAGAGTATCATGGTCCTATACTTGTCTGGTACTTAGAAGAATGGGTTTTGGTGAGAAGTTCAATGGGTCCAGACATGGGCTCTTTCACTCTACTAGAGGTCTCAAGCAGGGTGACTCCTTGTCACCTGCTCTCTTCATACTTGGTGCTGAAGTGATGTCAAGGATGTTGAATAGACTTAGCTTCATTCTTGATTATCATGGCTTTGTCATGGAAAGAAATTGTCCTCAAGTGACTTACCTCAGTTTTGCTGATGCTATGATTATCTTCACCTCTAGCACTAGGAGATCATAAAGCTCATTATGCGATCCTTAGCCACTTATAAATGTGTGTTAGGTCAGCTTATTAACAAGAATAAAAGCCACTTCATGGTACCTCCTTGTGCTTTGGATGCTACTATTTGAAGGGTTCAAAGGATCATTGGTTTTATGAAGATGGACAACCCAATGACTTACCTAGGGTGCCCTATCTACACTGGCAGACAAAGAATCTTCTACTACTCTGATTTGGTGTCTAAGGTGGTGGCTAGGAACTCAGGTTGGTAAACTAAGATGTTGTCTTGTGGTGGGAGGGCTGTTTTGGTCAAACTTGTACTCCAATCACTTCCCATCTATCTTCTCTATTCTATTTGCCCCCATCAGATTACCCTCAAGCAAATTCATAGACTGATGGTTGATTTTTTTTGGGGGTGGAGAAATGACAGGAAAAAGTACCATTGGGCTTCATGGAAGAACCTAAGTTTCCCCTATGATGAAGGGGGTATTGGGTTTAGAAATATGACAAAGGTGGCTGTTTCTTTCCAATATAAATATTGGTAGGTTTTGAGGACCAAGAAGATTTTATGGGGTGACTTTATACTATCCAAATATTGTCAAAGGGCCAACCCTATTGCCAGGAAGTGGAACACTAGTCAGTCCCTTGTTTGGAAGAAAATGATGAGGAATAAATCCAAGATTGAACCACATATTCAGTAGAAAATTTTGTCTGGTTCCTCTTTATTTTGATGGGATGACTGGTTGGGAGTAGGTCCTCTAGTTGACCACAAAGAGGGTATTTCAAGGTCTAATAATATCAGAGTTTTTGCTTTCATCAACCGGGGCAGTGGGATCTTGAGAGAATCATTCAAGTGGCTCCTCCTCACTTGATTTCCCTCATCTTAGCTCATCCGTTCAACTATCAGGAGAACTGGAGTGATATAGCAGTCTGGAAACCAAATGGAGATGGGAATTTTACATGCTCATCTGCCTGGAATCTTATTAGAATGAAAAAAGAAAATGCTGCTATCAATTCTATGACCTAGAATAAGTTTATTCCTTTTAAATGTTCCTTTCATATCTGGAGGATACCGAGAGGAAAATTACCCACCAATAAAAAGATTATCACCTTTGGTCAATAACCCACAGATTGCTATTGCTGTTATGTTCCTGGTAGAGACACAATTGATCATATTTTTGTGGCTGGAAATTTTTCTAAGCATGTTTGGGGGTTCTTTGCAGATATTTTTGGTATGGATAAAAGCTATACCCCTCTGAGGAATATGGTGATGAGATGGTGGACTGCTAAACCTCACAATGCTTCTCATAAACTAATTCTTTAGTCCGCACCTATTTTTGTTTGTTAGAATCTATGGAAGAATAAATGTGCTTGCAAATATGGTGGCAAATCTTCTAATGTTAATAGAGTCAAATATTCTATGTTTAAGGATACAATTCACTTTCTATCTACTGCATTTCCTTACATTAACTTACCCTTTAATTGGCGAAGTTTAAGGGTTGTGTTGGAAGGTTGTATGCATGATATTAGGGTGCTTAAGGTGTCATGGCAGAAACCATCTACCGGTTTAGTGAAACTTAACACTAATGGGAGTGTTTTGAGTAATCCTGGTGGCATAGGAGTGGAGGGTATTTGTAGAAATCATGATGGAGATATGATTTTTGCCTTCTCTTTTCCTATGGGACAAGGTACAAATAACCAAGCTGAGATTGAGGCTGCATTTTCTGGATTGAGTTAGTGTGACCATCTTGGCTAGGGGTAGGCATAAATATCAAAAGAATATCTCAGCTATCCTGTATGATAACACGATTGTTGGTTCCCTTCCGATCCGAGAGATAAGGGATTGAAATTCATTGGACAAGACATGTCTTCTCCTCGAAAAATCAAACCAAACCAAATTAATTCAGTTATTTGGTTTCAGTTCTTCAATTTTTTGGTTTGCTGTCATGTTATTTTTCAAAAGTTTGGTTCTTCGGTTCAGTGTAGGGGTCTTAAAACTTTGATGCACCGAAGAACCAAACTTTTATTATTATTTTTAAAAAATTATATATATATATTAGACCCAAAAAAAATAAATTATATATAAATTAATTAGCAATTAAATCATTCATGAACAAAGTAGTAACAAATTTATAATTTATATAGTTACCTTGAAATATTATTTTCCAAGACAAATTCAATCATATTCTTGCCGATTTGTGTCAGGTAAAAGACATTTTCGTTCTTGTTTTCCTCAAGCAATCGTTGGAGGCGCAAGTTTTTGACAAAGATAAATATAGTTTCTTTAGAACAATTAGTGTTCCATGGAAGCATATCATCATTTAACATGATTTTAAGTTTTTTAGTGTTTTATACTTTGATTTTATCCACATTTTATTTTTCATTAGTGTGCACCAAAAAATCATTTTAAAAACATCGAATAAAACTGAACCCAAACAAAATATTTTAGTTTGGTATATGGTGCACACTTTTTCAAAACCGAAAACTTAACCAAAATTTGATAAAATCAAACCAAAGAACCTAACGCCCACCCATAATCTTGGCTACAAGAATGTGGTGCTCGAAATGGACTCACAACTTGCTATAAATTGGATCTTAGGACAAAATCAGTCTCCTTGGCATATAGGACAACTTCTCAGCAATATTCATCATATTATTAGTTCTTTACATTCCTTCATATATGTGCATTCTTACAAGGAAACTAATTGTGTGGCTGATTGCTTATCCAAGTTTAGTCACTCCATCACTTCTCCCAGACTCTTCTTTAATGATCGACAACTCCCTAGAGAAGCCAAGGCTTATTATGATCTTGATAAAATAGGTATGGCTAGCTCTAAGAGAAGAAAATTGAAGAGAATCAAGAAGCCTCCTTGAATGTTTGCATTCAAAGTTGAGCACTGGATCTTCTATTTAGATATGTCTGTTGTATAGTCATAGCTAGGTAGACAATTTAGGCAGTTTTTCTTTTACTTCTCTTGTAAAGGGAGAGTCCCCCTTATTTATTGCTTTCCTAGATTAAATGTTAAGAGAGGAGTCCTCTCTTAGGTTTAGTTTAGGTTTGCTGTCTCTCTAGTATTGGGGATGAGTTGGTCGACCTTAGTAGGCTGACCGACTTATGAACCACCATAGGATCGGAGTAAGGTCTTTCGTCCCCCTTCTTTGTATTTTTATTTTGGTTTATTTATGATAAAGCTTGGGGGTGTTGCTCAACCCCTGACCGTCCAAGGGAGTGGGGACCTCTTGGCATATGTCTGTTTCCTATACAAAAAGCCCTATAACCTCAAATGAACCGAATCATCATATTGTAAGTGGGTGCAAGGCCCTAGTATCTACGCCTATACGCCACTCGAGCCCCCATAAGCCCAAAAAGTACACCCCCGCTCAATCTATTTGAACAAAACATCACTGAACCCAACAGAATCACCACAGAGGCCAACTCTCACTATCACATGATCAATGGTTGTGTTGTACGTCGGTGTAAGGCCTTCTATCTATGCTTGAACACCCCCTAAGCCCCCATAAGCCCAGAAGGTACACCCACGCACAATCGAAGTGTGTATAGGTGTATGGATCCAAGGGTAATAAATCAGGCCTCTACGCCCTAACATATGTCAATTGGGTCTCTGACTTTGTATCAAAATATGACACCCGATCCAGATATGTACATGTATAACGGTGTGATGTATCCCCCGTTGGAGAAAGAATTACCCTAGCATAATCAATAGTTTTTGAAATCAATATGTCAATCATGGGGCCTAGCCCCTAAAATGCAGTTAGCGAGGTCCCAGACCCAAATCTCACTAGGCATTCAGACCTCAGAATCGACATTCATCACTCAATATTATAATAATAGCCATCGAGATTCAGACCACGAGGTGCATCACCCATGACTTAGACATGAACACCGAAACTTGAAGCATGGGGATTTTCATTTGGGACTCGAGATATCAAAATAGTCACTCACTCAACCAGTCTATCCGAAACTCCAAAGTCATATCGTTCTTAGAGTAAACATAGGTGAGGACACTCACAACATAGGTATCACATACAATCCAACCCACACAATTGTAACTATAACCATCCCTCAGATAACCACAACTAATCCCAACCTTAGGTAAGAAGAACCCATACCCAACAACTAACAGTAGTACACAAGAGCGTATGTATCACTAATCAGTGTAAAATAAAGTCTCATAGGCCAAAACATGCTGCAATCCAGCCAAGCACAAGAAATAAGCGTAAAGAACAACAATAATAGTGATATCATAAGTATCTCCTATAGCCAAACCCAAAAAAATCATATTTATACTAGAATTTACTCACAGTATGGCAAGTATTCAACAAGCTACCTCACAGCTATCATATATCAATAACATCCGACAACATGCCCCCACAGACAAGAGTTAGGACAGAATACATACCTTCCCCATGGCATCAACCCATATACAACCCTTATTAGGCCTCTCTGCAGTCAATAGTACCAGAACATATCAAACTACAACAATCACAGCCACTACCACATGGGTGCAATCCTACAACAACATATACTATGCATACAAGCATAACCAACACCTTTATATACATTTCAGTTCAACATGCATGAAGTCTTGCTTAGTCTAAAGTTTAGTAAAGAACTAGCCTACCTGACAGTTGATGTCTCGCGTGCCAAATCAATGCTGTCAAGCTTTTCCTCTCTTGATAGCTTCTTGATGTTGCTCAGTTATTAAAATATAATTCACAAAGTTAACATGGTCGTATTGGTTGTAATATCTTAAAAAATAGGTGAAATTAAACTAATAGTGCCTAAAATGGGAAAAAGTAGGGCCCACGCCCAAAATTCCAACAAGCAATCCCCACGACAAACCAAGTCTACAACAAAAAATTTGGCACAAAATAGACCTCAAAAGACCGAGAAATGGCCAAAAATGGAAGTTGAATCTTTACTGGTAAATCATTTATTTCAAAACTTTCTTGGTCAAAATTTACTAAAACTAGCCAAATCTAGTGGAAAGCCAACATATCACAGTGTTCCTCTTAAAACTTAGACCCAAATATTACTTAATTCTGTCAAGAATCGGCCAAGATATCAAAGGGCAAAGTTTTCACAAAATCCCAATAACGTAATCAACTAAAAAAGTGATTTACCTTGAAATACGTGCTGAATCCCAAAGCCCACTTAACCACAGAGTTCCTTGTGAATATCCAAGGCACATAGAACTTTAAATTGCTGAAAATGGAGTTATATTAGAAAAGTTATGACCTGATGAAGTTTTCTTTGATGTTTGTTCGCGAGGCTGAAGGGCCTTTATATAGGCCATCTTGTCATGACTCGAGAGTAGGACCTAGATATGACATGGCAAAGGAGAATTCGAGAGTCCTCGATCAAGCCATCTTAGCATCATCACACACATAATCAGTTCAGAAGCGCATAAAAATAACAAGTAGCACATAAGTCTAAGGGGTTTCGGGGCTTTGGACTCAAGCTATGGGGATGTTGTCGGGAATGGGATAAGCATGAATCACATAGCACACAACAATTATATTCTAAGGAGCGGGTAAATATGACTCAAGCTATGGGGGCAAGAAAGGTTAGGGACTTTCCACATAAGCACATTCCCAATCCAACAATCATAATGACATAAGCGAAAATGAAAGCATAACATAAGAAACCATCGCCGAACATAGATAGTCATATCATTACAATCAACACATAGCATAACGTACAATAGAGTTTGATATGTCCAACAATGCCTCTACATAAGA
>JBCEWC010011303.1:0-16821 GCA_038996855.1 Solanum aculeatissimum | reverse complement strand
AATGACAAGGGTAAATTAGGAACTAAGTGTAAAATTATCTCTTGATTTAATAAACTGGACAAGTATTGTTGGACATCTTAAAATAATATAGGGGTCAGTTAAAGATGGACAGAGGGAGTATAAAGTTTGGCAAATGGGTCATACATAATTAATTTTCATTTATTAATAGATTTAAAGAATGATTATCAAAAAAATCAAAATAAAGGAGGTAGGTGGAATATCTTAAATTGCGGGAGAGAAGATTGAGTATTCTTTCCGCCCATCTTTACTTGACCCCTGTACTATTTTAAGATGTTTAATAATACTTGTTCAGTTTATGAAATTAAGACATAATTTACAATTAGTTTCTAATTTACCCTTGTCATTAATTATAATTATTTCGCTATTACATTTTTCAATACATTGCATTAATTATATTCAAAGGGTGATTTGGTAAAATTACCCTTATTGTTTACTACTTCGTAATCCATGTGTCAAGTCAATAAAGGTCAAGTAAAAATGGACAGAGGGAGTATTATATAGCGAAATTCCAAAGTAGATCTATGATATTATCCTCCTAAATTTAATATACCGAAAAATGCATTGAGAAAGTAAGTAAAGTTAATACTCCCTCCGTTCACAATTAGATATCAAAAAATCTCTAATTTTGTTTTCATTTTTACTTGTCAATTTTGAGAATCCAAGATAAGACAAATATTTTTTATCTATTCTATCCCTAATTTATTTACCAAGTTAGGCTTTTTGAAAATATTGAACTTTTTGAAAATATTGAATGATTAAGTCATCTTTAGAGTACCTAGAAACCTAGAAAATGACATGATGCGTTAACATACCCCAATTCAATTAAGTGTATATGAAAAAAATTAATTAAGAAGAATAGTTCTATAAAAAAAAAATTAATTAAAAAGAATAGTCCTACAAATTAATAGGGGTAAAATGGTAATCTTACTACATTAATCATTGTTTTCTTAATAGGTGTACCATGCCAAAATTTGACATCTAATTGTAAACGGAGGGAGTAACAGAGATAAGTTAGGAACTAAATAATAAATTATTTCTTGATTTTTTAAACTGGACAAATAAAAATAAACAAGAAAATATTAGTTAATATTCCCTCCGTTTCATTTTAATTGTCATGTTGCACTTTTCGAGAGTCAAATTGACTAATTTTTAAAGTTAAATTAGATTAAATCAATTTAAAATTTTAAAATAAAAAATTCTAATGAGGTATTCGACATTAAATTAATCCATCGAATAGCAGGGCGATTCCATTTTTTTTTTCAATGAGAAATTGCTTTTCTATAATGGATCCAAAAAAGTGTATATTCATAAAAGTTATTAAATGGAGGTGTGTAATTTTTTACTTAGAAGATTTTAATTACTCTATTTCAAATCATGGGAGTAGTCGATATTAAAAAACTATAAGAAAAATATTACTAATTGCAACTTTTTCCATATTAATATGATAAAAAATATATCTTAAAATATTAGTTAAAATTTACATAATTTGACTCTAAAAATAGAGATTACGACAACTAAAATAGAGAAGATGAAGTAAGATTTTTTTAATTATCTTATACTTCATTGGTACTTAAACAATTATAACCTTACGTCATAATTAACATATTTATAATCTTTAAGATCAATTACAATTAAGGGAAATATGTGAATTTTTTATTTTACGTATGTGAATTCTTAAAATGATAAATATTTTTTTTTTAAAATTACGATAGATAATTTGAGACTCAAAGTAGTAATACTAACCACCTCAAAGGAAAAGGAGAAACTATTAGGGGTGTGTATCGTTTTTCGATTTTTAAATATGCTAAATTAATAAATTAA
Source organism: Solanum aculeatissimum (assembly GCA_038996855.1). Taxonomy (NCBI): domain Eukaryota; kingdom Viridiplantae; phylum Streptophyta; class Magnoliopsida; order Solanales; family Solanaceae; genus Solanum; species Solanum aculeatissimum. Next base: position 14,979 of record JBCEWC010011303.1, on the reverse strand, counting down.
TTTTTATTGGTTTTCGATTTATTGATTTTAAGTTATTAACGGTTTGATTTTTGATTTACCCGATAAGAATGATAATGAGAATTTGCATTAATAAAGTATAAACACTATCTTTACAAACTTGTAAAAACTATAATTAGTTAATTATAAACTAAAATACTAAAGTGGATAGTTAATTACTTAAGTATTACAAATATTAAAATATGTAAAATATTGCTATAGTATTTTATTGCTATTACTAATATTTAATATTTACAAAGGGATAAAATAATAAATTATTATAATCTTATTGAGTTATCGATTTATCCACTAATCTAATAGTAAAAATTTATATCGAACTGATAACCCAATATTTTTTTTTAAATCATTAAAAATGCAATAATCTAATAACTCAATCACAATAAATCAATAACATTTTTATCGATTGATTCAATTTTTTTACTTACCCGAAAAGTATGAATCCCAAATGAGAAAAAGGTATTCCTGTCGGCCCGTTCACTTTGAAGTTCACAACCAACAGTAACAAACTCCAAAATTCTCGTTCAATATCATTTCTCTTCCAAAAAGTTCCAACCCATATAATATCTAATCTTATCATATGTTGAAAAAAAAACCCACAAAACTTCCGATAAATCAAAGAATCGTACTATCTTCCTGATTATTTTAAGGGGAAACAAAATAGAAAAAAAGGTTTTTTCTTTTTGCCGGTGATGCTTCAGGCATAAACTTGATGGATATGAGGGCGGCAATTCAGCAGATTGACTGACTGCAGAAGCGGTGTGAAGCGGCGAAAGTTGGCGGCGCGTGGTTGAAAGAGGACAGCAAAGCTACTTTGCATACAGTTAGACAAAAATGGGTTATGAGCGTCGATTCAAACGCATGATAAAATGCTTATTATGCGCGTGCGATGGGAAAACAGGTACGAATGTCTTAACTATGAGTAGGTAGGTATTCACACGTGTCCCAAAACATTAGGAGGTTGCTTATTACATTTGTCTTGCTAGTGGCCACTAACTAGATTTATGTATACCTTTTTAAAAAAATAAAATAAAAATAAGAGTAGAGAAATTCGAGAATTGAACTCTTATCAATAAGATGAAAGCTCAAATAGTCAAGAGTTACTAGATTCACCACGATTTATGCACGTTTAGTTAAGTTTTTGGGAAGTAAAAAAGTACTTTTTCCTTTGTCTCATTTTACGTGATACCTTTTTTTTGATCTATCCAAAAAGAATGTCACCTTATTCTAATTGGAAGTAATTTAATTTTAATTTTTTTTTCATTTACCCTTAATGAAATGATTCTCAGTCACACAAATATATAAAATGAATTTAGATCACAAGTTTCAAAAGTTTTTCTTTTTTTATTAAATATCATATCAAATCAAAGAGTGTCACATAAAATGAGACGAAATGAATATATGTTTTATTAACAAAATAGTTTAGTTTAGAGAGTAGAGGTGTTCAATCAAGTTTCCCTTTTAAAGAAGTGTTATTGAGTAGTAAGTAATAAACATTGGTGTGGATTGGTGGGTCGCAGGGCAGAGCTATTTCTTTGTCGGGTTTTTTATTCGAATCTCTTTTAATAAAAAAAATATTATTTATACATGATTAAATTAATTTTTTAAAATATATATGGTAGATGTCGAATTCCTCCAACTAGTTCGCGTGTCTATTTTTTTAGATTTTGAACTCCCTTATTGATAATCCTGGATTCACCACTGGTGGTTGAGTTAAAGAAGTTTACGTTTTAAAAATAGAAAATTTTGTTGAAAGTAATATCTTCAGAAATGAATTGTACGATTCACAAATTTAAATTTAGTCAGGCTCTAATATAGATACAATGACCAAACAAAAACTATTGCTTCATTATTGATAAAATATTTTTAAATTGATTAATCGAATACATATTTTATTACTTTCAAAAAAATGAACATGCTAAACCCGAATAAAGTAGAAATATTTTGATCGAGTGTCAACGTAAAAACATTTGAACTATGGGGGAAATTACATATATTTATATAAAAAAAAAAGGTAAAAAGTTTACAAAAAAAATAACTCATGTTTTATTTACATAAAAATAACCCCAAATCAGTGAAACTATACACGACTATACAATATAATTATAGAAAGTGTACACTGCTATACAATGTATATTACTTATACATGAGTTATACACTAAATATATATTAGGATACACAAATATACACTGACTATACATATCTATACAACGAGGGCTGAATGCCCAAAATTGTAACAAATAGCCAAAGGTCAGTCGGATGACCACTTTTCGTAATTAAAAAAAAAGTGAACTATTTTTTATGTAAATAATTTTTCTCAGTGACTTATGGGTATAATTATTCCGTGAGAAAATAGGGGTGAAAGCAAGTCTTCTTAATTAAATCAGCTTACAAGTATCTCAACGGAAACTTATGTAAATATACACTTTGTCTATCTAATCTAGTTTGCCAATATGATTGAAGTATATATTATTTATATACTTTAGTTATATATGTTAGTATAGCTATTATATTAAATTTACCCGATAGTCCCCATTTCGAAAATGTCCAGTGCCAAAGTCATTGAATGGATAAGTCGTCAATTTTTGGACTATGTAATATACTTTATCTGCTGGGTTATGAGCAGACGATTTTAAAGAGGACTCTCCACTCATTAGATAGAGAAGATATTATATGTAATATATGTAACTGTATATGTCTATTCTGTGTATAGTATGTATATTTAGTACAAAATAGGAAAAGGATATAAGTATCTCTTGAATTATGTCCGAGATCTCAAGGAAACATTCTATATTTATGGGGAGTCTATTATCCCCCTAAACTTTGTTTATTTGTATTATACATCCCGATTTTAAATTATCTGTTGTGATTTTTAAAAATAGTTCTCTCAAATTATTTTTTATTTTAAAAAATCAAGATTAAATTCATTATTTTCCCCCATTTTACTCTTAGTAGTAATTGCTCTTGAATAGTACCTATATATTATCTTGACAAAATAAATATTTAATGAAAATTGCTATATCTTAAGATATAAGTGAAGATAAAATAGTAAATAAAATTCTCTTAATTAATATTTTTTAAGGAGCGTGTAAAAGAGACTCACGATAAATAATTTATGATGGATGGAATAATTAGTAATGGACAGGAATGTCGGCAAACAAAATAAAAAATAGCAGTACACATTAAAGAAATCACAATTGTACTTTGCTTTGTCCGAGATTTTGCTACAGCAACATTTCTTAATTGTGATCTTTACTCTTTAGGTCAAATTAAAATGTTAAAATGAACTTAGTTAAAAAATAAACAAATCAATAATCCGTCTAATTAGTGACGAAGCTAGAATTTTTATTATAGAGTGTCAAAATATAAAAAAGTGAATTCACAAAGAAATTAATATGTAATATATATACATTAAAAAATAATTTTATCTTACTATACCAAGCTCCGCCACCGCGTCCAACCTCGACCAAACTATATTTTCGTGAACTAATTTTACCAGATGTACTTACATGCATCCATGATTTCTTGATTTATTCAATTGGGCGTCTTTACTTCCAAGCTATTTCTAATTTTACCAAACGATAGTGGCGCAATAGCAAAAGTGGAAGTGGATTATTAAAGCTAAAGCCAGTAAAATAAAAGAATTTTCTTTCCCTGTACTTAAAGTTAAGTCTAATTACAAAATTGGAGATTTTTAAATATATATATATGTGTTATAGATATTAGCTGTTGATGTAGTTTGTATATCTCTACTCCTACAACCAACATAACTGCAAATTGGTTAGTAATACATGGAGAACAAGTTTCTTCTAAGCATCATTTTTTATTATTCGCTTTCACGTCTCGAACTCGTGACCCATGAAAATAACTTTTACTATTATTCGTAGGCTCTCCCTTCTTGATTTTACTATATATGTATTTTAAACTTTTTTGGCATATGTATACATAACTTGAGTCGATTGTAATGAGTTTAATTGAACCCACGGAACTTGTCCTAGATCCGCCTTTGATAGTTAGCCTAGCAAATATGTACTTGGATAAACTGCACCATAATGAGCCAATTTGACATTGGTTTTCCTTGTTTTGTACTTTACAGGAGCTTGTTGTCATAGTGGAGGTCCTGGAACAATGTCCCCAGTTGGAGTGAGATTGTACATTCAAGATCGCCATGTAAGGAACAAAGAACAGTTAGAACATCTATATATTTGTTCTATTTGGGTGTGTTCGGTACAAAGGAAAATGTTCTCTTAGAAAATAAGTGTTCTTTTTGTTGTTATTTTCTAGTGTTTGGTAAGTAAGAAAAAAAATATTATCTCAAAAGTATCTATATGATTTTGGAAAACACTATGGGAGTCATGGGTGGGTCTTGTGCGACGTTGGGGATGGGGAGGAGACTATGAGCTTCAGATACCAGTTATGGAGCTTATTTTCCTTACTCTCACTAAGAAAGTTATTTTTTGCTCATTTTTAAGGAACTTCTTTTCCTAGAAAAAATATTTTCTAAAACACTTTGACAAATCAAACATGAGAAAATGAAAAATATTTTCCTTTCATACCAAACAAGCAAACATACACACCTGTAATTATTGTTTGAATTAGTGAAGTTGTTATACACTCGTAATTATTGGTTGAATTAGCGAAGTTGTTGCACTGCTTTTGTCTTGCTAGCAAACATTAGAATTCTGTCTATTTCCTACGTATTTTCAGAAGAAAAAGAACAAACACACAAGAAATTTGAAAATGATATCTTAGTATAATGTATAGCTAACATGTGTTTTCCTCATGCTTCATTTTAAGGATTAAGTTTTTGATCTTTGTACTTCTATTATATCCTTTGTTTATCAGTTATGCCACTTCAGCAAGTTTATTAATGAATAAGGATGCGAGTGTGTTTGCACATTATGAACACAGATGAAAGAAAGTGATGGTGCTTACCTTTGCGAAGTTTCCTCTACACAGATAATCGTTACAACATTAACTTTCTTGCAGGTGATGATGGATAATGGCCTAATCCAAGTCACGTTATCAAATCCAGATGGAATCATCACTGGAATACGCTATAATGACATTGATAATCTACTTGAAGGCCTTAACGATGAATCCAACAGAGGGTAATTGGCTTCTATTTACATGTTTCTTGCATATTTGGTAGGTTGAGCTCATGAAAATTTTATTTGTGTTTAAATAAGTGAAAAGAACAACTGACAAAAGCTTTAGAAATTAGGACATAAAACAAGCTACCACATCTCAAACAAGTACGTTAAACTTTTAGATTGTAAAGATGAGTGGATTTATCCTTTTCAGTATATATGTATGCATGTTTTTCTTTATGATACAGAACTGGTGAGCTTAAGCTATGAATGACTGAATGTAATATCAGGTACTGGGACGTCGTCTGGAATTCCCCCGATGGTGGAAAAACTGGAGTATTTGAAGTGTACGATTTTCTATATTACTTATTTACAATTGATCAATGAAAATCTAGCTAATTTTAAGCACAAACATGACCAATTACTGCAGGATCAAGGGTACTAATTTCAAGGTTATAAAGGAGACAGACGATCAAGTAGAGATATCATTTTCACGACCGTGGGATCTCTCTCTCCAAGGCAAACTTGTTCCGCTGAATATTGACAAAAGGTTCTCTTTCCTTAATATTTTATTATGGGGTAAAATGAGAATGTCCATACTGCTAATGTTGCATTACTGATATTGTTGTGTTAATTAAACTAATGATGATGTAACAGGTTTATTTTGCTACGTGGCTGCTCTGGTTTCTATTCTTATGCCATTTATGAACATGTTGGTTCACCTGAGTGGCCTGCTTTCAGCATCGGTGAAACTAGAATAGCATTCAAGCTCCGGAAAGATAAGTAAGAAATTTTTTTCCCCCTCTTCTTACCCTTGGGCTTATGTAGTGGTTGGTAAGAACTAGTTGTATGTCATTACTAATTAGATGCAAGAACACTAGGTGATTTCTTCCCGTTTGGTCTAGCCTTGGTGGTTGGTGAACAAAATTACCTATCTGTGTTGATGGGAGATAGTAGGTAATCCGTGAAAGTAGTCGAGGTACACATAAGTTGGAATGGATATTCCGATTATCAGGGAAAGGAAAAACTAGTTGTATGTTCAAAACCAAATGGCTGGTCTATAAACCTTGGATAAATATCATTTTGGAAGATAATCAATGAAATTTCACTTAGTTGGAGGTCACTTGCTCTTTCTCCATGTATGAAATATTTATCATCTCTTCAATCACAAATTCAGGATAATTGTGGTACTTTCTCTGGACAGGTTTCACTATATGGCTGTGGCAGACAATAGACAAAGATTCATGCCTCTACCAGATGACCGAATGCCTGCAAGATGCCAACGCCTTGCCTATGCAGAAGCGGTCCTTCTAAGCAATCCTGTGGAGCCAGAGTTAAGAGGAGAGGTAATTCTGTTTTTACTGATTGTTTGGTTCCTCATATCCCACATAAGGATCTGGATACAATTTTTAAACCACACTTCTAACATTTTTTGTGTTTATTAACAATCTGATTGATACTTGACAAAATAGTTATTACTTGAGGAACATCGATTCATCAGTTTGATGATATTCCTTAATACAGATGACACATTAAAAAGTTTATTCATGTACCAGTTGGAAACTTCTTAACAGTAACTCATATTGACTTGTATAGATCCTCCAGAATTATTAGTCTGCTATAGATAAATGGTCAGTGCTTTGATTCATCCCTTGCACACAGGTTGACGACAAGTACCAATATTCATGTGATAATAAGGACAACAAAGTCCACGGCTGGATATCTATGGATCCACCTGTGGGATTCTGGCAAATTACTCCAAGTGATGAATTCCGATCTGGCGGACCTGTCAAACAGAACCTCACATCCCATGTCGGTCCAACTACCTTAGCTGTAAGAGCCGCCTTCTAACTCATTACTTTACCATGAACATTTTGAACAGGATGTATAAATTCACAACAAAAGGATACTTTTCCATGGTTACATTTAGTCATTTAAAGGGGAAACTTTTAATATTCTCAGATGTTTCTTAGCTCTCATTACGCTGGAGATGATCTAACACCAAATTTTGCACAAGGCGAAGCCTGGAAAAAAGTTTTCGGCCCCGTGTTTATATATGTAAATTCTGTTATGCAAGGGGAAGATCCTTTTGCTCTATGGGATGATGCCAAGATACAGGTTTCACAATGAAAGGATTTAAAATTTACTCCAATTTTTTGTGTGGGCATGAATCAACGTTCTTATATCAGCCACTGATGCAGATGCAACATGAAGTTCAAAGCTGGCCTTACAGTTTTCCAGTGTCAGAAGATTTTCCATCAGCTGATCAAAGGGGCAATGTTAGCGGTAGACTTTTGGTTCAAGACAAGTAAGGACATCATGATTTCCTCCTTGGATTTATATTTAACATTGTATTCAAGCTAAAGTTAATATGGTTTTCCTAAGTTCTTAATCTACTTTTGATAGGTACATTAGTGATGATAATATACCAACAAATGGCGCTTATATTGGCCTTGCACCTCCAGGAGAAGCTGGTTCCTGGCAAAAAGAATGCAAGGTCATTTTCACTTACCTAATTACTCCTTAAAATCAACAAATTAAACATGTTTCGAAAATACTAGAATAATTAAGGAGGACTTACAGTATAGCGCTCCCGGGTGATGATGATGATTGTACACGTCGGATATTTTGTTTATGTTTACAGATTGCCCTGAAGTTGGAAGCTCCTAGTGATCTTACATTTCTGTTTCAGGACTACCAATTTTGGGTTAAATCTGACGATAATGGATACTTCTCCATAAACAATATACGTCCCGGTGACTACAATCTTTATGCATGGGTGCCTGGATTCATTGGGGACTATCTATATGAGACTCCAATTTCCATAACTCCAGGTCTTGACTCTATGTTTACTTCTCGATTCTACTCCTATTACTTAAACAAACGATTTGAATTCATGGACTGTGTGCTACATGGAAACAGGCTGTAGCATTGATGTGGACAAAATCGTATATCAGCCTCCACGGGATGGCCCCACATTATGGGAAATAGGCATTCCTGATCGTACAGCTGCAGAATTTTTTATTCCTGAACCCAACCAGAAATTTATCAACAAGCTCTTTGTCAATCATCCTGACAGGTTATTAACCTACCTTTATGTATTGGCCTTACTTTTGTTTCCTATAGAGTAGAACACAAAACAATAAATTAACTACATTTAGTTAAAATAAATTCTTCTTTCACAAAAGTTTATCACATCTGTCGAGTAAAAATATACATTGAGAATAGCGTCTTCGTTATTGTCTTTACAGGTTTAGGCAATATGGATTGTGGGATAGGTACTCCGAGTTATATCCAACAGATGACCTTGTGTATGTAACTGGAGAAAGTGACTATAGCAAAGACTGGTTTTTTGCTCAGGTTCCAAGGTAAGCTATTCAGCAATCTGATGAATCGAAACCTGAAATACTATGTTAAATTCCTCATTTTCACCAAGATTTATCCGGAACATTTTAGTACTTCACCATCAAATATGTTGCAATGTTTCAAAAGAGTGTCAAATAAATTGGGACTGAGGTAGTGTCAGCCCAACTCTTCCTTTTTCTCCTCCCAACAGCCAAGAAGAAGAATTGAGCAGAAAATATCATATGCATGAATTATGACGAGGTACAGTGCGACATACTTCTCTCTTTTATAATTACCCTCTAATAAGGCTTCTCCTTTGCAGGAGGAAAGAAGACGGCTCATATCAAGGAACAACATGGCAAATCAGATTTAAACTTGATTCAGTCAATCAAGGAGGAACGTATAAATTGCGCATTGCAATTGCATCTGCAACTTTAGCTGAAGTGCAGGTACACTTATCCCTATTGATATCAACTTCTCTCCTATTTGATTTGAATTATATTATTTGAATTAATCAGAAAAGCAGTTCTATAACTAGAATTATAATCTGTTTGGACAAGTTTCTTAAAGTCCAAAACTGCTTAAAAACAACACCACTTGTTTTAGATAATAAGTGTGTTCGAGTAATAGCAGAAACTGATGCAAAAGTTGAAAAAGTAGTTTCTCACAAACTTTTACTCTCTGAAAGAACTTCTAATAAGAAGTGTAGTACTTCGAAATAAGTTGATTTTCATCAGCTTAGCCAAACAGACTATTAGTCTTTGATTAGTGTATTAAAATCACTGTTGGCGAACAACTAGCTTTTGACCAAGTGAAATTGCCTATTTATAGTCAATTATCTACTACTTTTTGAATGATCGAAAACAGAATCAGAATTCAAACCGGAAAGTCCCTCACTATATTCTTGTACTTGCAGGTTCGGGTGAATAATCCAAGCACAAATCGACCTCTATTTTCAACTGGTTTGATTGGAAGAGACAACTCAATTGCCAGGCATGGAATTCATGGATTATATTGGCTGTACAATATAGACATACAGGGGAATCTGTTAGTGCAAGGGGACAACACCATTTACTTAGGCCAACCAAGAAACCAAAGCCCTTTCCAGGGGATTATGTATGACTATATTCGTCTCGAATCTCCATCAAACTAAGCAATTTTTCAGATTTTCCCTTCTTGTACAGAGCTCAAATAATTCTAATTCTAAGTAAATAAGATAGTAAATGTTAATTGTTTGATTTGTATTACCAGTTTAGCATTAACTTCTGGTTTGTGAAGCAATAAAATTCCACGTTTCGTTCAGATGTAAAACTGTTCCAATTACTTATGCAATCAATTATTGGGATTTAGCTCAGTGTTATTATACAAATTGTACCTTCAAATATTTGAAAATGACAATCTATTACTAGGCAAAGGTAAAACACCCTAAACTTGGTGGCAAATTATTAGTTTCATCCTCAAACTATTGACAGTCTTTAAAACACCTCTATACTTGACTAACTGAACTTAAATGCACTTCTAGTCTACCACATGGCATAGCAAGCAGTCTCAAACTCTTGTAGGAGCATGAAAATCTTAGTAAAATATTGAGAAAAGTGTTGAAAGTATCCCTAAACTTGGTGAGAATTTAGGGGTGTATTTTACTCATATTGCAAGATAGGGGATGTATTTAAGTTAATTAGTCAAGTAGAGGATGAAACTAATACTTCGCGCTAAGTTTACGGATATTTTCAATACTTCTCACTTTTAATAATCTCTACGTTTTGAAATTTCTTTTGTAAAACTGGAGATATTAGTGAGAACATCTTCAAATACTTACGTCATGTTATTACAATCTTTCAAATAGGCATAATTTTACAAAGATTCTCTAGTCCAATAAATCAACAATAGTAGTAACTAGCCACTACTTTTAATATAATGCTTCTTCATGGTATACACAATTTCTTCCTATCGAGCATGAGTTTTTTTTTAAAAGAAACAGAATTTAATTTGAAGTCACAAATTTGAAATTGAAATTGCAACAGAAGCCGTAAACGAACACAGATTTCATGAATTCTGAAATTCTAACTATTGTCCCACACATTAATCATGAATTCCTGATCAGTTGTTACACGCTACAAAATATGTCTTATTGTACCAAAAAGTCTCTCTTGTTTTTTTAATTTTTTTTTATATCATACTTTTTGGACTTTAATATCTTGGAACGTAAAGCTAATGAAATTTCATTTTTGAACTAGTTAACAAGATATTCATAAAACAAGATCAATTATGGCTCCTGGAGTACTACATCTTCACTTTCAGGACCGTCGCCATGTAATCTATTCATAACTTATATCATTTTGTAGAATATATGTTCGTCTTTCATATGACTATGAACCTGTCGACAGAGGCAGAGCCAGAATTTGAAACTTATGAATGTTGGATTCTAATCTTTTTAACTATATATGAGTTCTAAATTAATATAATAGGTACTTAAAATTCTTCAGGTGGTGATGGACAATGGTATTCTCAAAGTGACTTTATCAGTACCAGATGGAATAGTAACTGGAGTCAGATATAATGGCGTCAACAATTTGCTTGAGGTTCGAAATCATGAAGCAAACAGAGGGTAACTCCATCTGTCATTTCTTTAGCTCAAGTTTACTATAATCACAGCCGAATTCAGAATTTTGAGTTTTAACAGTTCTGAATTTTTTTTTTTAAAAAAACTTTTACTGGATTCTGATGTATAGAGTTTTGACTCGTGCCTGTACCTAGAACTCTAGCTCTGCTCTGACTACAATGAAATAAAATAGCCACTAAAAGTCACATACTTATGAATAAAAAAGAGATCAGACACTTGAAATTCCATTCTTTTTGTCATGAAAATGAATCAACTAGTTTCTCCTTGTGAATGTGAAAATGTATAAAAAAAAATTCTAGATACTGGGACGTTGTCTGGAGCTCGACAGGAACTCCTGGAAAATTTGAAAGGTACATATATACACATACAGAGAAAGAACCTCAAACAAAGTAATTATTTTGTCAAACCAAAAGTGTTTTGAAGAAGTAAAATTATGTCACTTATATAATGTAGGCTCAAATGCAGAACCTTTAAGGTTATATTGAAAACAGATGATCAAATAGAGCTGTCCTTCTCAAGGAAATGGGATGTGTCGCTTCAGAACAAACTTATTCCCCTGAACATAGACAAAAGGTTGGGTTTTTTTTTCGTTCTTTAAATATCTGCTTGTAGTTTTTGATTAGTAAATGGATTTGAGATGATACTTGATGACTAACCAGAAGTATGATATTCATGTTTATAATGCTTAAAGGTTCATCAGGTTTCTATTCTTATGCAATTTATGAACATTTAGAGGGATGGCCTGCTTTCAACCTTCACGAGACTAGGATCGCATTCAAGCTCAGAAAAGACAAGTAATACTCACTTTCTCTTCATGCATCTATTTTTATCCAGTTGTCATAACGATCGGTGGAGGCAGGATTTTCACCAAAGGAATTCAGTATATGTGTAATTTGATCTTATATATACAATAGTTCAAATGAACCCCCTACTACCCTCTAGCTCCGCCCCTGGTCATGACAAGGAAAGTAGGCTTCTAGACATATTTGCTAACATTTTCTTTATGTCAAATTCTTTAGTCATACTTACAAAATGATACATACATATACAACATAAAATGATTAATTGTTTGTATACATCAAAGACACATTGTCAATCTCCTATGTATATCTTCATTGGCAACATCTAAGAGGGATGTTTTATTGTCTAATCTTGAACGCCGACCAGGTTTCGTTACATGGCCATGGCAGATAACAGGCGAAGATATATGCCTTTACCTGATGACAGGTTACCGGATAGAGGACAACCACTTGCTTATCCAGAAGCGGTCCTACTTGTCAATCCCATCGAGCCTGACTTCAAAGGCGAGGTGCCTATTTTCTTCTGTCGTTTGTTGAGATATAATTTAATTATGTAATTAAAAGTATGCTCTCTCTAACAACGTTAGCTTTAGATGAGATGGTTGCACACTTCAACATGTATCAGAGCATGTAGAGGTCATGAATTCTTGTCTCAAACTCCCCACCACCTGAAGTCAACATATATGTTTGGCTCATGAAAAAAGAATCAACTCCACAGATGAAGAGGGGGTGTTGAGATATGATCTAACTTAACTAAAAGTGTGCTCTCAACATAAGTTTGTTCCTTCTGTTTACTTGTGTGAAGAAGCAATATTTCTAGTTATCAATTTCACGAGGACACTAGAATTATTAGACTGCTATAGTGAAGTGGTTAGTGCTTTGATTCATCCATTGCATACAGGTTGATGATAAATACCAATACTCGTGTGATAATAAAGACAACAAGGTCCATGGCTGGATATCTATGGATCCACCTGTGGGATTCTGGCAAATTACTCCAAGTGACGAATTCCGATCTGGTGGACCTGTCAAACAGAACCTTACTTCCCATGTTGGTCCAACTACTCTAGCTGTAAGGGCTTTCTTCTAACTCGTTACTTTTACCATGAATTTCTTCAGCAAGATGAATAAATTCACAATAATAGGATACTTTTCCGCAATTATACATTTAGTCATTTAAAGGTGAAATTGTGATATTTTCAGATGTTTCTAAGCACTCATTACACTGGGGTTGATCTAATACCAAAGTTTGCTAGCGAAGCCTGGAAGAAAGTTTTTGGCCCCGTGTTTATATACGTTAATTCTGTTAAGCAAGGGGAAGATCCTATTGCTCTATGGCATGATGCCAAGATACAGGTTTAGCTATGAAAGGATTTGAAATTTACTCCGGTTACTGTATGTGCATGAAGCCAAAGTACTTATATCGGCTGCTGATGCAGATGCAACATGAAGTTCAAAGCTGGCCTTACAGTTTTCCAGCGTCGGAAGATTTTCCATCAGCAGATCAAAGGGGCAACCTTAGTGGTAGACTTTTGGTTCAAGACAGGTAAGGACATAACACTGTTCCTCTTGAAAATTGTATTCAAACAATAAGTTAATATGATTTTCTAGCGGATTTTAACTACTTTTGATAGGTACAAGAGTCATGGTCCTATACCAGCAAATAGCGCTTATGTTGGGCTTGCTCGACCAGGAGAAGCTGGTTCCTGGCAAAGAGAATGCAAGGTCTTTTTTGCTTACATTTATCAACAAATTAAACATGTTTCCAAAATGACTGCATAAAACAAGCTAGAGGACTTCCAGTATACCACTCTCCGATGATGAGGATGATTGTACATCTTGAAAATCAGAAAAGAAAGTAAAGTCTTAGTGTTCTCTGTTTCAGGACTACCAATTTTGGGTTAAATCAGACAACAATGGATACTTCTCTATAAACAATATACGTTGCGGTGACTACAATCTTTATGCATGGATCCCTGGATTCATTGGGGACTATCTATATAAGACTCCCATTTCCATAACTCCAGGTCTCAACCCCATGTTTATTATTCACTTCAACTCCTATTCTTCAAACAAAAACTCTGAATTATCTCATGGATCGTGTTATACATGCAAACAGGTTGTAGAATTAATGTGCATGAAATCATATATCAGGCTCCAAGAGATGGCCCTACATTATGGGAAATAGGTATTCCTGATCGTACTGCTGCAGAATATTTTATTCCTGAACCCAACCCGAAATTTATCAACAAGCTTTTCGTTAACCATCCTGACAGGTTATTGGCCTTTTTTTTTTGTTTTCTCTAAGAGTAGAATACGGAATGATAAGTTAACTCTACATATATAGCTGATACGATTCCGTTCTCTTTCTCAAATGTCATCACATCTTTAAATGGCAGGTTTAGGCAATACGGATTGTGGGATAGATACTCCGAGTTACATCCAACGGATGACCTTGTGTATGTAATTGGAGAAAGTGACTATAGAAAAGACTGGTTTTTTGCTCAGGTTCCAAGGTAATATAATTAGCAATCTGATGAGTTGAAAACTATAGTACTATGTTAAGTTCCTCATTTTCACCAGGACATTTTAGTACTTCACCATCAACTAAAATTACTATGTTTCAGAAGAGTGTGATCATATAAATTGGGAAGCAGAACTAAGCAGAAACCATCTTATGTGTAGGAGAAAAGATGATGGCACGTATCAAGGAACGACATGGCAAATCAGATTTAAACTTGATTCAGTCAATCAAGGAGGAACATATATATTGCGCATTGCAATTGCATCTGCAACTTTAGCTGAAGTGCAGGTACACTAATTCCTATTGATGTCAACTTCTTTCCTATGTAGCTTGAATATAATACTCGAATTTGATTGGAATCAGTCTTTGATTTGTGTATAAAAATTACTATTGGCAAAGAACTAACTTTTGACTTAGTGAAATTGCATAATTTGTATTCAGTTGCTCCCTCGGTTTCATTTTATGTGTCTTAGTTTGACTGGATAAAAAGTTTAGGGCAAATTATAAATCTCATACTTTACATGCATAATCTCAATATATACCAACTTTTTCTGAAATTACTAAAAATCCCTTATTTTTTAA
>JBCEWC010011302.1:0-16821 GCA_038996855.1 Solanum aculeatissimum | reverse complement strand
TGCTTATGTGGAAAGTCCCCTAACCCGGTATTCCCCTATAGCTTGAGTCCTACTTACCCGCCCCTTAGAAATACTTGTTATGTGTTATGTGATCCATGTTCATCCTACTCCCAGAAACATCCCCATAGCTTGAGTCCAAAGTCTCATTCCCCCTAGAAATATACGCTATGTGTTTACTTTTCTATGCTTCCGAACCGATGATGTGAGTAATGATGCTACGATGGCTTGATTGAGGATTTTTGGGTTCTCCTTCGCCATGTTACATCTAGGCCCTACTTCTGGGTCGTGAGAAAGATGGTATTAGAGCCTTAGGTTTGTAAATGTTCCTCGGAGTCCAATATTCTGCGTCAAGTAGAGTCTTGTTCATGGGTGTGATACGTGTCATACCTATGAGCGAGAGGCTATGACGACATTTTTAGGAACTTTTCACTTCATTGTCCCTTGTGTTGTGCCTTGTACTATTTATAGTGTCACGACCTGGATAGGAGCCTAGGGGTGACATGGCAAAGGAGAACCCGAAAGTCCTCAATCAATCCATCATAGCATCATCACACACATCATTGGTTCGGAAGCATGGAACCAAAATACATAACACATAAGCTCTAAGGGAATCGGGGCTTTGGACTCAAGATATGGGAGTACACCAGGATTATGGGACTTTCCACATAATCACATAGTCAAATACAATCCCAACATCAAGTCATAAGTATAATCAATACAATTTCCATAAGCAAGGCTCATAATCGTAATATCTCAATAGTCATCTAACCAACAAAATCACCAGGACAACGTACAAGAGTTTAATGTGTCCAACAAGCATCTAGATAAGATAAGTGGGGCCTCGATATAGTTTGAGGCTCACCCTCAATACATAAGTACAGGAAAGTAAAAGCAATACTAGCTAGATGGAAAATGGTTATTGCCCTTGAACAAAAGGGCTCACCACAAGCAATGGGCTTCAAGATGATCACACGTCATTCGGTGGAATATAGAAGTCATCTCTGGGACCTACATGGTTAGAACATGTAGACAAGAATATGGGTTAGCATAATAAAGCACTAAGTATGTGGGTATACAAATGCATATGCACATGAACCTATAACAACCTACATGGCAAGGGCACATATATAGAAGTGAATATAAAAAAAATAATATATCAATACGCCATGAAATCATGATGCATGAAATGCCATAATGCTTATAATATAGAGGGGATGGAACCATAACCTACATAAAAATCCATGTGAGCTACAACATGAACTTGCCCAATGAAAGCCCTCTCATTGGATCGGAGAAGACTACTTGCCAAAGGTAATCTCACCACACCTTACGGGCCTCCCATTTTGGTGTGATGGACACCTTTCTCATGGGTGTCCCATTTTGGAAGGATTTACATAACATAGATTATCATATCAAAGCATACCTTACGGGTCTCCCATTTCGGTAGCAACCTATGGAGGCATATAGTTTCGGGAAAGGAGTGGGACCCTTGGGGATAGCCCACTTACTACTCCAATCCTTCTCGGTACTAAGTCATCATCCCACAAGAATATGTATACATATACATGCTTTTAAAATGGAAACTTGACACTTGAACATCAATCATGCATACATGGGCTTAGAAGCCAAACAATTTCAATACTCTTATGCATACTTAACAAGAGTCAAACATCTTTCACAATCATGCATCATGGACTAAAAATCCAAATAAACTTTCGTGTCAAACTTCATGCATAAGAGTAGCTCCATTCATATCATATCATATCAAAGCATATTGGTGCAAGCACCCATGTTTCTCAAAGATCCAAATCATAGACTTAGTGTGATCACAACTTAGTCTAACCCATGATTATTCAAAATCATAGTCATAAACATGTTTGGGGTTCATCCCACATCAAAAATTTCATCAAAATATCCATGAATCATACATGCAATTCCATGACGAACAATGAGAATAGCATGGGTACTAGGATTCATACTTTGAATTCAAATCAAGAGTAGTTCATGAGAAATTCAAGTCAAATCATACTTCGAAACATCATTTAGAAACTACCCATGCATAAATCAAGAGTAAAAGGGGCATGCATCACTTGATCATCATCAAATCATTAAACCTTCATGAAATTCAAACTCAAATCAGCTTTAAATCACCTAATTTCTACAGCACATAATCCCAATCAATTAAATACTTCAAAATTTAAAGAACTCAACCATAACTAAAACTTAAAATCATAAATTAAAGAGCAAGGTTCTTGGGTCTTCATGGATGAAAGGGAATCCATGAATCAAACCCACATACCTTGAAATTGACCAAGAGAATTAAAGGATTTCATAACAAGGATGATCTTCCCCAAAATTCTTCAAGCTTTCATCAATGGAGGTCAAGAGAATTTAGGAAATTTCAAAGTGTAATGGAGAGTGTTAGAATGGATGAAAAGGGTTTAGGGTTAGCTTTAGGGGGTTTAGGGGACCACAGAAAGCCTAAAAGTGGCATAGGATTTAATTAAATTACGAATTCACCATTAATTAAATGGACTAATTAAATGGCACATGGTTTGCGTACCTGATCGTATGACCATACTCGACTTCGTCTTCAGTTTGAACTCTTGGGGACTTTCTGGATCACTTCACAGAGGGGTCTCACAGACCTTATGGCTTCACATGGACTGTATATTGGTCCGTGGAGTCACACTTGGCCCGGATTCCAGCCCCAAACCTTAGCCAAGGTTTTGCCCCACTTCACGGGACCTCTCACGGCCCGTGTGAGGTCTCACGGACCGTGGGATAGTCCATAGGGTTGGCCTTGGTCCATGGCCAGGGTCCTGGCCACCAGGATCCCACTGGAACCCCCCATGAACCCCCACATGGACCGTGGACCTTCACACGGTTCGTGGTCCTATCCTTGGACCATTTACAAAACTAGTTCTAGTGTCCTTCCAATTACGGGCAGTCTCAATGTGTTGGCCATAACTTTCTCATACAAACTCTGAATTGTGTGAAACCAGTTGCGTTGCAAAGATAACTCAAAGAGATTTAATTTGGTATATAGCATCCTACAAAGTTCATCCTGTACCAAAAGTTATGATTCCTCAAAGTACACTGCCCAAACAACCTCTCTATGACACCAAAAGGTCCGTTTTGAATCCGGCCACTTAAAATCAACCTGTGGCTACCAAATTTCAACCATGATCAGTACAACACCATACAATACCAACAATCAAGAAGTTTGAAAATTTTTGGGTTTCTACATATAGGAATCCCTTAATATTGGTGTTCTTGTCGATCTATCAGAATTTTCCTCCGAGAAGAGCTCCCTTCCCTCTTCAGGCTCCCGGCTATGAGGAACAAGCCCCTCAGGCACCGGTAGAGGAACAAGTGTCCCACACCAAATTTAGAAATATGGTCTCTATGTTGGCTTAAGTGGTGGCTAACCAAGCCCAGCCAACCAATCCGGTGAATATGGGTACTCCAACTTCTAGGTTGAGGGACTTCACCCGGATGAACTCTCCAGAGTTCTTTAGCTCAAAAGTGGATGAAGATGCTCAAAAGTTAATTAATGAACTCGCTAAGATGTTGACCATCATGGGGGTGAGTTCAAAGGAGAAAGCCAAGTATGCCGCATATCAATTGAAAGATGTGGCCCAAGTGTGGTATAACCAAAGGTTGGTTGAGCGAGTAGTTGATGTCAAGGTTGGGTGGGAAGAGTTCAAAATGGTTTTCCTTGACCGATTCTTTCCTCTTGAGCTTAGAGAGGCCAAAATGATCGAATTCATCAATCTTTGACTGGGTGGTATGACTGTGAGGGATTATTCTCTCAAATTCACTAAGCTCTCTAAATATGCTCCCATACTTGTATTTGATCCCCGAGCAAGAATGCACAAGTATATTTTGGGTGTCTCGGATCTAGTAGTGAAGAAATATCGTACGACTATGCTTATTCGAGATATGGAAATCTTGAGACTTATGACTTATGCCGAGTAAATTGAAGGTGAAAAGCTTAAGAAAAGGAGAGTGACTGAAGCTAAGAGGGCCCGACTTGATGGTGGGTTCTCCAATTCCAAGAGTGGTGGTGGGTTTGGTTGATTCCATCAAGGCCAAGGTTCTAATGTGAGGGTTGCTAATCCAAGAGTGCCTACTTCTAAGGCACAGGTTGGGGTGGTCTCTGAATTCCTCCTTGTAGCCAATATGGAAAGCACCATGAAAATGATTGTAGAAAATCTTTGGGTGCTTGCTTCGGATATGGGGGTAAGGATCACAAGATCACCGATTTCCCAAGAAATGAAAAGAAAGATCAAGCGACTCCTAGTGGTCAAGGGATGCCTAAAGCTTCGGTTAGCGGTGCTCCCAAGAATAACCAATTTTATGCTCTTCATGTCCGGCAAGAGGTGGAGGAAGCTCCGGACGTCGTAATTGGTAAGTTAAAAGTCTTTGATTTTGATGCTTATGCTTTACTTGATCCGAGTGCAAATTTATCTTTTGAGACTCCTCTGTTGGCTGTTAAATTTTGTTTAAGTCCCGAAACTCTAAAGGAAGGTTATTCGGTGTATACTCCCGTGGGTGAGTCCATTATTGCTCGAAAAGTGTATCGGGGTTATCCTGTCTCTGTGTTTCATAAAGTGTCCCCCAGTGACCTTGTAGAACATGAGATGTATGATTTTGATGTTATCCTTGGGATGGATTGGTTGCATGCATCGTATGCCTCGATTGATTGTAGGACTAGGCAAGTTAAATTTTAAGTTCCTAATGAAACTGTGTTAGAGTGGAAGGGTAGTGATTCCGTGGTTAAGGGTCAGTTTATTTCTTACCTCAAAGCCCAAAAGATGATTTGTATGGGGTGCATTTATCACATTGTGCGGGTTACAGATGTGGAGGGTGAGTCACATTGTGCGGTTCCGATGGTTAATGAGTTTCTCGAGGACTTGCCCGGTATCCCTCTCGATAGAGAAGTGGATTTTAGTATAGATCTTCTTCTGGATACTCAACCCATTTCCATCCCTTCTTATCGTATGGCCCCGGTGGAGTTGAAGAAATTGAAATATCAGTGAAATATTTATTAGAAAATAGTTATATTAGGTCGAGCATTTCATATTGGGGTGCTCCCATGTTGTTTGTAAGGAAGAAGGATGGGTCTCTCCGAATGTGTATTGACTATCGGCAATTGAATAAGGTAATCGTTAAGAATAGGTACCCTTTTCCTAGAATTGATGATTTGTTCGACTAACTTCAAGGAGCTACTCATTTCTCAAAAATAGATCTTCATTCGGGTTATCACCAATTGAAGGTAAGGGAGTATAATATTCCAAAAATGGCTTTCCAAACTCATTATAGGCATTTTGAATTTTTGGTGATGTCATTAGGGTTGACCAATGCTCCGGCTGTGTTTTTGGATCTTATGAATCGGGTGTTCAAACTGTTCCTTGATAATTTTGTGGTACTCTTCATTGATGACATCTTGATTTACTCTCGAAATGAGCGGGAGCATATGGATCACTTGAGGTTGGTGCTGCAAACGTTGAGGGGAAAGAAATTGTATGCCAAGTTTAGCAAATGTGAGTTTTGGTTGGAAGAAGTTTCTTTCCTTGGTCATGTAGTGTCCGACAATGGCATCAAGGTTGACCCTAAGAAGACCAAAGTGGTGAGGGATTGGCCTAGACCATTGACTTCTTCGGATATTCAAAGTTTCCTTAGTTTAGATGGTTATTATAGAAGGTTTGTTGAAGGGTTTTTCTCTATAGCGTCTCCATTGACTAAGTTGACTAAAAAAAACTCCAAATTTGTGTGGTCAAATGAATGTGAGAAAAGTTTCCAAACCTTGAAGGATCGACTTACATCATCTTTGATTTTGACTTTGCTAAATGGGTTAGATGGGTTTGTGGTATATTATGATGCGTCGCGTATTGGTTTGGGTTGTGTTCTTATGAAACATGGTAAGGTGAAAGCTTATGCGTCTCAGCAATTGAAGGTGCATGAGCAAACTTATCCGACCCATGATCTTGAGTTGGCGGAGGTGGTGTTTGCTTTGAAAATTTGGCGACATTATTTGTATGGGGTTCATGTGGATGTCTTCACCGATCACAAGAGTTTGCAATATGTGTTTACCCAAAGAGACCTTAATTTGAGGCAAAGGAGATAGTTCGACCTTCTCAAGGATTATGATGAGTTTTCTTTATCATCCCGGCAAGGCTAATTATGTGGCGAACACCCTTAGTAGTCTCTCTATGGGATATGTATCACATGTGGATGAAGGGAATAAGGATATAGTGAAAGATGTGCACCATTTGGCTAGGTTGGGTGTAAGGTTGGCCGAATTCGACAATGGTGGAATTCTTTTTCAAGGCGTATTTGAGTCATCGATAGTGGTTGATGTTAAGACGAAATAAGACTTAGATCCCTCCTTAGTTGAGTTGAAGAAATTGGTTTTAGAGTGAATGATTGAGGTTTTCTCCCAAGGGGGAGATGGTGTGTTATGGTACCAAGGCCGATTGTGTGTTTCGAATGTGGATGGCCTAAGGGAGGTTATCATGAAAGAGGCTCATAACTCTCAATGTTCTATTCATTCGGGATTTACCAAAATGCACTGAGATTTGAGAGAGTTGTATTGGTGGCACAAAATGAAGAAGGACATAGCCAAGTTTGTGTCGGAATGTCCTAATTTCCAACAAGTAAAAGTGGAACATCAAAGGCCCAGTGGCTTGACCCAAGATATCGAAATTCCTACTTGGAAGTAGGAAGATGTGAACATAGATTTTATGGTTAGGTTACCCCGTACTCTAAGACACTTCAATTCTATATGGGTTGTGGTTGATAGGATGACTAAGTCGGCTCACTTCTTACCAATTAAGACTACCTATAGTACCGAGAAGTATGCCAAGGTGTATATTCGGGAGTTGGTGAGATTGCATGATATACCAAGGTCTATTATATCGGATCGTGGTACCCAATTTACTTCTCATTTTTGGAAGTCTTTTCAAAAGGGACTTGGTACTAAGGTCAAGTTGAGCACCGCATTTTATCCTCAAACCGATGGACAAGCCGAAAGGATGATTCAAACGTTGGAGGACAGGTTAAGGGCTTGTGTGTTAGAGTTCAAAGAAAATTGGGATGATCATCTACCGCTTATTGAGTTTGCCTATAATAATAGCTTCCATGCTAGCATTGGTATAGCTTCATTTGAAGCTTTGTATGGTAGGAGATGTAGATATTCGGTTGGTTGGTTTGAAATAGGTGAGACGACCTTGATAGGCCCAAATTTGGTTGTTGAGGCCATTGAAAAAGTAAAGTTGATTAGGGAGAGATTGAAAATGGCTCCAAGTCGCCAAAAGTCTTATTCGGATGTTAGGAAGAGGGATCCCGAATTTCATGTTGGTGATTGGGTGTATGTGAAAGTGTCCCCCATTAAAGGCATCATGCGTTTTGGCAAAAAGGGGAAGTTGAGCCCCCAGTACGTCAGACCTTATGATATTGTGGAGTGGGTTAGCAATGTGGCTTATAGGTTGGATTTGCCTTTGGACACGAGCTCCATTCATCCGGTATTCCATGTTTCTATGTAAGAAAGTTGGTGACCCTAAGGCAATTACACCTTTTAAGGGGGTGGCGGTTGAGAAGAATTTAACCTATGAAGAGGTGCCGGTTGAAATCTTAGATAAACAAGTGAAGCAGCTTCGCAACAAGGAGGTAGTTTCGGTCAAGGTGCTTTGGAGGAACCAAGATGTGGAAAGTGCAACGTGGGAAGCGGAGTTGGACATAATGGAGAAATGTCCCTATCTGTTCCAATCCACTCAAGCCTAAGGTACTAGGTTCTATCCTTTTTACTGTCCTAATTCTTTACTTCTGGAGTTTCATGGCATTGCATGCATACATGAGTATAAATGATGTTTTGACATGAGTTTTGAATGACTTTTGAAATGATGCATGATCCATTATGAGTTATGGTTAAAAATGTCCATTGTTTGATTGATGTCCTTAAGCCGTGGTTTTAGCCCATTCGAGGACGAATACTCCCAATGGGAAGATGATGTAACGACCCAAAAAATTTTGAATTTTGTAATGGTTGGTCAAGTTTAGTGTTGAACTCATCATGGTTGAATTTTGGTAGTCATGGGTTGTATTTAAGTGGCCGAATTAAAAGGAATTATTTTGGTGGAAGGTTGTAAGGCCGGTTAGGCAGCATGGATTTTGAAAATCCATATCTCTTGGTATGAGATAAATTGTGTGGTCCATTATATATCAAATCAAATCTCTTTGTGTTATCTTCACAACGCAACTGGTTTCACTCAATTCAGAGTTTGGATGTGGAAGTTATGGCCTTGGCAGTAAGAATGCCTGTATTCGGAAGTATGCTGAAAAAGGGATTCAGAATGGAGTCAAAGTGAGGGACCACGGACTGTTTGGTGGTTTACGGTCTGTTTTGTTTCCCGTAAGTTGTTCCAGTGGGCTCCCTTGGAGTTTTAACCAAGCCCCAGACCAATTGTAACTCCACGGACCACTTCACGGTCTGTGTGAGCCTTCAAGGTCCGTGTGATCCTTCACGGTCAGTGAAGGGCTCTCGTGAAGTATTCTAGTGAGCTTGTCAAGGCTCGGGGGTAGACTCCGGACCAAGTGATGCTCTATGCACCAGTATTACATGGTTCGTGTGCTGCTACACGGTCCATGAGACCCCCCGTAAGTTGATCCAAAAAGTCCCCCGAGATTTCAAGCCGAAGCCGAGACCAAGTGTGGTCTCACGGACAGGTCCCGTGAACCTATACACGACCCCTGAGCAGCCATCTGTGAGGCCCTGTTTTTGTGATCCTATCCATTTCATTAATGGTTAATTCATAATTTGGCTTAATACCATGCCCTTTTTAGCCTTTCTAAAGTCATCTAAAGCCCCCATATACATTTGCTGGAATCTGTGGAAAAATAGATGCTCAGCTAAGTATGATGGGAAAGCCCCTAATACAGCCAAGGTGAGATATATGGCGACTAGAGACTTAGCTATGACCTTAAAAATATCCCTCCTTTACCTAAATTGGCCTTATGGCTGGAAAGAGCTCACCACCATAGTTGAACATTGTCACCAAGAGGTCAAAATAACCCCTGTACAATGGTTGAAACCAACTGACCAGCGATTAAAGTTAACACAGATGGGAGTGCTTTTAATAATCTTGGTAGTATTGGGGCAGGGGGAATACTGAGAGATAGCAGAGGGCACCTTATTGTTGCCTATGCACATCCTCTAGGACAGGGAACCAACCACCAAGCTGAAGCCCTTGCAGCAGCCATAGGACTTGAATGGTGTGTCCAGCTGGGAGCAAATAGAGTCCACTTAGAGGTTGATTCTACCACACTCAACTCTTGGATAAACCATACAATAGCCCCTCCCTGGAAGCTTTAAATAGATCTTGACAGAATCCAATTAGCAAGAGTACAAATTCTGGAATTCAAGTGCAGCCACATTCTAAGGGAAGCAAATCAGGTTGCAGACTCTCTTGCAAAGTACAGCCAGCAGATCACCAACCCTCAAGCCTTCTATAATGCCAACTTGATTCCAAGAAACAGTAGAGCACACCTAAGAATGGACAAGATGCAGGTAGTGTCATTCAGGAGGAAATAACTTAAGAGGATGAGGAAACCACCTTGGCTGTCCTAGTTCAACACAGAAGACACCTTGTTATTCTAGGAGTAAGATAGGAGGATCTTTTGCTTATTGTAAAGGGGAGAGTCTCCCTTGTTTATTGCTTTCCTAGAATTTTGTAATGAGAGGAGCCCTCTCTTAGGATTTTCTTGGATTGTTCATTCTCCTAGGGTCTCATGGCTAATCCTTTTACAGATTATCATAGAGTACCACCTCAAGGGGAGGTAAGGTTTATGTCCCCCTCCTTGTATTTTATTGTTTGAGTTATTTATGTTATAGCCTGGGGGTGTTGCTTAGCCCCTGACCCTATACAGGGTCTTAAAATTTTAAAAACAATACTCTTCAAACCTCACCAAAATTCTCTGAATCCTCTTTACCTCCAATGACGAAAAGTTGAAGAAATTTGGGGAAAATTATCTTTCTTGCAAAATCATCCAATTCTCTTGACTAATCTCAAGTTATGTGGGATTGATTCATGGATTCCCTTTCATCCATGAAGACCCAAGAACCCTTCTCTTTAAATTATGAATTTAAGCTTTATTTAATTATGGGTTATTTAAATTTTGATGTATTCAATTGAATTGAGTTGTGGGCTGTAGAAATCAGGTGATTTAAAGTTGATATAAAGTTTAAATTCCATGAAGTGCATAGAAACTCTTGATGGTCTAATGTGCATGTCCCTTTAATGGTTTAATATGCTTGGGTAAATAGCATTATGCTTTGAATTGGAATTTTCTCATGAATTATGTTGAATTATCTATTGAATGATGGTTTAAGGTTTGAATCCTCCATTACCCATGAACTTGATTCCTCATTCATGGCATATGCATGAAAGTATAGTTATGATGAAACTCTTGTTAAGGGCATGGCCCTTTTGTTATGATATGATATGTTAAGAGTTGTGATCACATAGTCTCTTGTTATGGTTCTTTGAACATTCTGGGTGCTTGCACCATTTTGATATGTTATGAAGGATTGATATGATAAGTTATGTACATGAGCTACTTTTATTGCATTGATATGGAAATTATTTTGGAAATTCTTGTTTGCTTTTAGCATTGGTATGGATATGGATTTGATAATGACATGGTTTGTCTAATGATACATGGTTTTGAAAAGAATATTAATCCTCAATTTTGAAAGGCTTGCATGTATATATATATATATATATATATATATATATATATTCCTGTGGGATGAGTCTTAGTACCGAGGAATTGGGCTCAACGTGGACTATATCCAAGAGTCCATACTCTTTTACTTCAAACCATGTGCCAACATGGGATCTCTCCCTAGATGGGATGACTTTTTATGACTCCCATTATTGAAGGGTGACAAGGGATCTACCTGGCAAGTAGTCCGAATCCAAGTAGTAGCTCGCTCGAGTTCCCTCTGTTTTCATTTGAGGTCATATCCCTGCTATAATATGATTTATAGGTTGCATTTCATGCATCATGGCATGGTATGTTATTATGATATACTTATCTTTTAGCTATGTGCCCTCCTTTCGAACCACTTGTCCCCTTGTCATGTCTCTTGGTCATATTATTATGTCATATGCATTGCATGCCCACATACTTAGTGCATATTATGTGCTAACCCATACTCTTTGTCTACATGTTGTAACCATGTAGGGACCGGTGACGACCTCTATCTCCCGTTGGACGATGAGTGACATCTTTGAAGCTATTTGCTTCTGGTGAGCCCTTTTTTTCAAGGGCAATAGTTACATTCTATCTTCCTTGTGTAATTTTATTTTCCTTACTTTATGACTTGAGGGTGAGCCCAAATTATGTCGAGGCCCCGTCTCATCTTATGTACAGGCTATGTTGGTTATGTTAAACTCTTGCACGTTGTATTGTGTTTTATTGAGATATTATGTATATTGAGATTTGATTATGGGAATGATGTTTTTATTATGCTTATGATTATGTATTGGATTTGTGAATGTTGGGAATGTACTTATGTGGAATGTCTCCTAACCCGGTATGCCCCCATAGCTTGAGTCCTACTTACCTACCCCTTAGAAATACTTGTTATGTGCTATGTAATCAATGTTCATCCCATTCCCAGCAACATCCCCATAGCTTGAGTTCAAAGCCCCGTTATCCCTAGAAATATGTACTATGTGTTTACTTTTCCGTGTTTCCGAACTGATGATGTGAATAATGATGCTATGATGGTTGATCGAGGACTTTTGGGTTCTTCTTCGCCATGTCACATCTAGGCTCCACTTTCGGGTCGTGACAATCCATTAGCTAATTTGTAAACCTATGGTAGCAATATAATTATGGGACAATGATTAATTACCAAGGTATACTCCATGTTAGGCCTCAATCACAAAGAATATTCGAAACATAACTTTCATCATAATATGCAAAGCGTCAAAATATCATAATTTAGTTATAGAGTAGCTCTTCAAAACTAAAGCTTCACCATATCAAATAGGGGTTCATAGTTTACATAACCTTTCATATTTAAAATCATACACATTAGCCCTTTCAAAATTTGTATCATTCATAGTTTGCATTATCTTTCCATTAGGTCAACAAAATCATTGAAGCTTAGCCTACATATTTAATACAATATTGTGGGTTTATAATCATAACTTAAAATCATGCAAATCATACGTAGATGCCATGAGAGATACAAAATAATGTCGCTTGACCTATATTCAAAGAACCCACCAAGAACATAGTAATAACTTAATTACGGTATTATTAACCCCTCACATAAATCATAAATCCCACATGAAATTTCATCTCAAAATAATGCACAAGGATGGGCCATCATGAAATACCCCATAATATTCTCACATAAAAGGGTTCACAAGTTCATCATGCAACACTGTCACTTGGACATACCAAAAGAGAGAAAATAGTTTAGCTTAGTGGAGAGAAGGTCCCTACTAATCAAAACCCACATACCTTAGCAATTTAATGGAGGAAAATTAGATTTGGGGATAAAGGAGTAGATACACTAGCTTGGTTCCCTTGCTTGCAACTTGAAGGAGACTTGAGAGTGTTATAAGACATGGAAATATTTTTGGTGGAGAAGAATGAGTGAATTAGGGTTCTATAAGCTGATAAGGGGTCATTTAAGGGGGGTAATACGACATAGTTTAAGTATTAAGTAGAGGTAAAGGTCCATTTTTCCCCTTTAAATATATGGCCAGATAGGACCATGAGACCCCATCTATAGGTCATGGTCCATTCTATGGGTTGTGGATGGGGGTCTCCTTTGATGCCATTTCATAGACTAAGAAACTCACCATAGGACCATATTCCATGACAAGACTTATGACCCATATCAGATTCTATGGCTCATTTGATTTATTCTAGATCAAACTTTTGAAAAACCTCAAATTTCTTTGTCCGACTCTAATTTCATGAGTAATAGTTACGGCCCATGGAAGGATCTATGGCTGCCCATAAAGGCCTTCGTACATCAGTGGCCTCCCAAACTTGAACTACTAGAATTTTTACTCAGGTTCCACAAGCCAAAGTATGGCTCGTAAGGGCCTTCGTAACCCTTGATACTTGGAAACATTTCTAGGTTTTACTTTCCCTCAGACTCCCATACCTTCCAACATATGGGGCCTTAAAAAGAAGATTTGGTTCAAAGGCCTCTTTTACAAGATCTCTTCTTTCCTGTGAAGAGTTTGTAAAAGAAGAATGCCAACTAATGACAATTTAAGAAACAAGGGGATACCTATGGTGTCTAAGTGTTGTTGTTGTGATATTGACATAGATGAGAACATGAATCACTTATTTCCAATAGCCCTCATAGCCCAAAAGCTATAGAGGCAGTTTGTTACTTGTGCATTTTTAACTTTGATGGGGGCCAAGTGCTTACGACAATATTGAAATGATAGAGACATACATAAATGCTGATAGATTATGTAATGATGAATGCTATCCCATCCATTCTCATTTGGGAGGTATGGAAAAGGTGAAATACCATTAGACATGGAAGGGGGTCTTATTTTAGAACCTTCAAAATAATTGTCAAAAGATAATTCAGCATCTGATAAAGACTATCTTCCCAAGTTGAAAAAATGTTCCTATGAGTTAGGCAGAAATATTTGATATTCTACAAAGGTATAAACCTAATTCAAAGGTCAACATAATAAGATGGAAGGCTCCACAACCAAGGTTGATAAAGTGCAAAATAGATGGAGCACGTAAAGGGAATCTAGGTAGGAGCTCCAATGGTGTTTGTATCAGGGATAAACAGGGAGATCGTATATATGTTGAAAGCAATTACATAGGGGAGGTTACCAACACAATTATTGAAGCCATAATAATCAAGGAAACATTAGTTTTATGTGTATCTGAAGGTTTTGATTATATTGTGATGGAAACTAATTCATTAAGTCTCTATAACATACTTTAGAAATTATGGAAAATTTTGTGGGAGATAGTGGATTTGGTGGAAGAGATCCTAATGTTGATGGAAGATAGATGCATAAAAGTTGAAAATACATTTAGAGAAGCTAATTAGTTAGAAGACTACATAGCTAATACAACCATTGATAGTGAGGAAAAGTAGGAATTCAGGTCATTAAATCACCTTCCTAGTATGGCAAGAGAAATATTAAATATGGACAAACATGAAATCCCATCATTATGATTAAGGACAAGGAGCAACGCAAAAAACAAAAATCATATTCAAAGCTAATTACGTAGCCCATAAGTTTGCACTGAATATATATTTACAACATAGTATTTGGCCAAAGAAAAGTATTGTGCAAATCCTAGCTAATCCTAGACTAATTAGCTCCTAAAAGGTGACACAAAACTAGAAAAAGGGGAAGATCCATGACTAGATAGGAAATCAAAGTATGCATCCATACATGAGCAACCTATTTTCTACATTAGGCTTTCTGACAATGACAAAAGGACCAAAAGAGAAAGGGAATTATAGCAAAGTGGAGGAAGGTAGTCAGGCACAACTTACATGGACTGAAATGATAGATGGGTTCTCAAATCTTCAAATGAGGGATTTTCCATTTGAGACGATACCTAAAAAGGATATGATAACCTTAGTGCTTTGCAGATCGATGAAAGAAAAAGAGAAAAAGGCTTGCAACTTACCTTTGATAGCTTAATATAATAGATGACACAAGATGAAGAAAATGGTAACCCAGAATCGAAGAAAGAGGAACCACCTGGTCGGAGTCCATAAGAACATCGGAAGCGGTGGACAAATGAAAATGAAGGAGTGCAAGCTAAAATTTGAAATCTGACTAGGGTTTCCTTTTATTGTAAAAAGGTCAGTGTAGTGACTAATCTTTGAACATCTTTTGTATTTGACCTATTTTGTTTGGGCTCCTTTTGAGACCATCTGATTTGGAAATGAAATAAAATTAGGTCAATGAACCAAGTTTGATTTAAAAAGGGGTCTATGCAAAATATCATAAAGAAAGGGCTAAAAGACTTTTCGATTCAATACATCATATGTAACAACCCAAAATTTTTTGAAACTTCCTATGCTTGGTCTTGTATGATGTTATACTGATCATGGTTGAAATTTGGTAGCCACGGGTTGAGTTTAAGTGGTCGAACGCAAAACGGATCATTTTGGGGCCAAGAGAGGTCGTTTGGACAGCGAGCTTAACAGAACCATAAATTTTGATGAGGGTTGAACATTGTGGGATACTACATATAAAATTGAATATATTTTAATTATCTTCACAACTCAACTGATTTCACTCAATACCAAGTTCGTATGAGGATGTTATGGCCCAAAGAGTGAGACTGCCTGAAATTCGGAAGACACTGGAAAGGGTGACTTCCATATTCCACCGAATGACGTGTGATCACTCTTGAAGACTTGCAATAGTGGTGAGCCCTTTTGTTCAAGGGCAATAACCATTTTCCATCCACCTAGTTTTATTAGGCTGTTTATTTCATTTATGTATTGAGGGTGATTCTCAAACTATATCGAGGCCCCGTTTCATCTATGAAGAGGCTTATGGACAAACTCTAAACTCTTGTACTCCGACTTGAATGTTGAATGTTACGCTTATGGAAACTTTTCCTATTAGTCTTGATTATGAGAATTATCACTTATTATACTTATGATATGGCTATTGGGGATTTGAATGACTATGTGCTTATGTGGTAAGTCCCATAATCCCAGTGTGCCCCATAGTTGAATTCCCCTTTCCCGTTCCATTAGAGATTTTTTTTACGTATTATGTGAACTAATGTTGATCCCATTCCCAAAAATGTCCCCATAGCTTGAGTCCCAAGTCCCGAATCCCTTAGAGCTTATGTGTTATGTGCTTAGCTTCCGCGTTTTCGAATCGATGATGAGTGTAATGATGCTATGATGGCTTGATTGAGGACTTTCGGGTTCTCCTTCTCCATTTCACATCTAGGCCCCCTTTCCGGGTTTTGACAAAGATGGTATCAGAACCCTAGATTTATAAATGATCCTCGTAGTCCAACATGCCACCTCAAGTAGAGTCGTTTTCATGTGTGTGTTGTGCACCATACCTATGAGTGAGTGGCTATGCCGACGTTTTAGTAAATTCCTCATTTCACTTCTTTCTTATATCGTGCCATGAGATCTTGCGATGTTTATTCTGAACCTTGGTATCTTTGTCACTCTTTTAGAAAATGCCTCCCAGAAGAGTTCCTTTTCCCCGTCAGGCTCTAGAGGTTGAGGAGATGGACCCTCGGGCACCGGTTGAGGAACAGGTATCCCATGATGAGTTCAGGAACATTATCTCTATGTTGCCACAAGCTGTGACTAACCAAGATAGGCCGGTTAATATCACTACCCCGAATTCAAGGGTGAGGGACTTCACTCGTATGAACCCTCTAGAGTTTTATGGTTCTAAGGCCGATAAGGAAGCTCAAGAGTTTGTAGATGAGCTCACCAAAGTGTTGTCAATTATAGGGGTGAGTTCGGAGGAGAAGGCGGAGTTAGCGTCTTACTAACTCAAGGATGTTGCACAAGTATGTTATGGTCAATGGTTTATTGTCACGACTCGAATAGGGGGCCTAGATGTGACATGGTGAAGGAGAACCCAAAAGTCCTCGATCAAGCCATCATAGCATCGTTACACTCATCATCAGTTCGGAAGTGCGGAAAAATAAACACATAACACATAAATTATAGGGAATTGGGGACTTGGGATTCAAACTATGGGGACATTTTCGGGAATGGGATAACATGAGTTCACATAGCACATG
>JBCEWC010011301.1:0-16824 GCA_038996855.1 Solanum aculeatissimum | reverse complement strand
AGAGAAACCATGAATCAAACCCACATACCTTGAATTTAACAAGAAGATTGAGAAGATTCTGATGGAGACTTGAATTTTCCCCAATTTCAAGCTTGGTCTTCAATGGTGGATTAGAGAAAATTGAGAGAATTCGGGAGATGAATTGAGAGATTGAATGAATTAATATGGATTAGGGTTCAATTTAGGGGTTTTAAGAGTCTTTAGAAAGGCTAAAATGGCCCTAGGGATAATTAAAATTACCAATTAACCATTAATTAAACGAAGCAGATAACTGAAACAGTCGTTGGCGGAAGCATCCACATGGTCCGTGTAGTGGCTCATGGACCGTGAGCCCTACTGTATGGCTTAACTTGGTTCATGCCTTGGATTGAAATCTCGGAAGACTCTATGGATCACTTCACGACAGGACACATGGTCCGTGAAGCTGCACAAGGACCGTACACTGGTCTGTGGAGCCTCACTTAGTCCGGAGTCCTAGCCCTGGGGTCTGGGAAGTCTCTGGACCACTCCACAAAGGCCTTCATGGACCGTGAGGTGTCACACGGACCATGAGGTGGTCCGTGGAGCCTTACTTGGTTCCGACCTTGGTCCCTCACATAGCCCACTTTCTAGAACAACCCACGGATGATCCTCATGGGTCGTGAGCCTTCCCATGGCTTGTGGCCCCTCCCGTATTGCCATGCCTTAGCCAACTTCGGCCCTTCCTTTCCAGAAAACTCAGTCCACGGACAGTCCCACTGAAATGGTCATAACTTCCACATACAAACTCTGATTTGAGTGAACCCAATTGCATTGCAAAGATAACTCGAAGAGCTTCATTTTTATAAATTATAGTCCACACATTTCATCTCATACCAAGAGATGTATCCATTCAAAGTCATCCCTCATACACGGTTTCATAGAAAACTCTCCCAACACGATTTCTTTGGATACAGCCACTTAAATAGAACTCATGATCATCACTACACAACCATAACAAGTTCAAAACAGACCTTGATCCACTAGTATGAAGTTCAAAAATTTTTGGGTTGTTATAATAAGGCTCATTAAGAATTTAAGGACATGCATGAAATCTATTTACAAGGAACGGAGTCTCCGAGTCTAAAAATGCATATGCATCAAAATTATAAACTTTCAACGTACCGGTGACAACATCTAGGGCCTCTTCAACCTCTTGTCAGACTTGAAGAGCATAGAAACAGTTGGTCCTTAGGGCACCTTGAACTTGCCAGCTTTGCCTTAGGCATTGCACCTCCACTCCTACAATCCTTTGCATGATATCTGGGCTTCCCACACTTGAGCATGCATTCAAATCGGCCAAGCACTCTCCCTTGTGGAGCCTTCCACACTTGGGGCAATTTGGGGTTTGAGGCTTTGGATCTACCCCTTGTCTTTAGTGGAACGGGGATATAGAGTGTTGGTGAACCCTTTTCAATATTGTTTTTGGCCACTTTGGAACTTGTAACCTCCACTCCTTTAGTGAGAGTATCCCCCACCATCGACCTGAGTCCTCATGGACTCCCTAGCCCTTTCGCTCAACTTCTCCTCCTCAATTTTCTCGGTGTAGGTCATCAATCGGGAGATGTCCATCTCCTTCACTAGCATAGTCGTCTTGCACTCCTTTGACACCATGTCTGATACACTGGAGATGAATTTGCTCATGTGGGCCCTTGGATCCATAACCATAGAAGGGGCATATTTGGAGAGTTTAATGAACTTGAGAGAATACTCCCTCACACTCATGTGCCCTTGCTTGTGGTTGATGAATTCTTGTAACTTGGCCTCCCTCAACTCTATCGGAAAGAACTAATCCAAAAGAGCAGACTTGAACTCTTCCCATCTGATTGGACCCGCTCCTTGGCCCCTCTCATCCGCCCTTTTCTCATACCATATCTTGGATACCCCCTTAAGTTGGTAAGCCACCAACACGGCCTTTTCCTCTGAGGAAACTCCCATGAAGGCAACTATTTGGTAGGACTCATCAATGATGTCAATGGGATCCTCCTCCATCTTAGAGTCGTGGAACTCCGGAGGGATCATCCTCATAAAGTCTCTAACCCATGTAACCGAAGAAGAAACTTGGGGAGAAATAGAAATCTCCTTATTGTCTTGATTGGCCAATGTTTGGGCTAGCATGGTGAATACAGCTCTAAACTCCGAGTGAGACACTCCTTCGTCTTGTTGTAGTAGAGGGGTTTATTGCTCGGGTGTGTTCCTTTGAGCTCTTCTTGGCAGCATGATCTAAAAAAAGGAAAGAGATCATCATTAGTTATAGTACAACCTTAGATAACTCTAAAGGCACAACATGAATAATAAAAAGGGAAGACTTTCCTAAACCATCTCATAGCCTCTCACTCAAGATAGTGGTGCGCTTCATAACCTTGAATGAGACTCTACTCGACGTGATACGTTTGGACATCCAAGGAACATTTTAAAACTTCATGCTCTGATACTAAGTTTGTAACGACCTTACCTAGGGCCTAGTTGTCACACGACGAATGAGACCCCTGTAGGTACCTCACCCAATCCATCTTAACATATCAAGCATTCATAGGCATAAATACTCAAAAAATTGGAAGAAATAGATGGGAAAGGGTCTATGAGACTACATTTGATAATGAAGCAACATTAAAAAGGAAAACATTCATATTGTCCATAAAACATACCAACTAGACCATGGATGGACGGACCGATCGACGGTTGGTCTCCATCAAATAGAAAAGACTCCAAACATTAATAACATAGAAAGTCA
Organism: Solanum aculeatissimum; assembly: GCA_038996855.1. NCBI lineage: Eukaryota > Viridiplantae > Streptophyta > Magnoliopsida > Solanales > Solanaceae > Solanum > Solanum aculeatissimum. The sequence continues at coordinate 14,072 of JBCEWC010011301.1, read as the reverse complement.
AAGCCTCCAAAGGTCAACATATACATAAATCTCAAATGCATAGTTGGAATGAAAAATGGTAGAGTCCTAAACTAAGGCTCACTACAAATAAACTAGTCCTGAACGTTAGAGAACTAGCCATGAGCGGGGGGACGAGAACCTGTCCCGACATAGTTAAATCATGTAGGCAAAATATGTGTTAGTACTTTTGAAATGTACTAAGTATGTGAGATAAAATACAATATGAAATTTTAATTCGATCATTCATAAGTAAATACTTACATGCATGGGACGATAAAGGTAATATCAACATGAGCTTAAGCATGCATAAGGAATATCGCTCAATATGAGCAAGACCAATGCATAAAGAGAATACATGTGATGGAACCATGTCATAGAATCATAGACCTTGTGGGAATGGACCATAACACACATGTGAACTATTACATGGAATCCAATATAACACCCTACGTTGGCATGGGGAGACCACTTGTCGGGTGGAACTCCATCACTTCGCATGCATCATCATATAACATAAATGGCCTACGTGGATCAACTAGCCTACCCTATAAGGGCACCTATAGTGGCACACAGTTAATGGGACAAAGGGTTGCTTCTAGGGTTCCCTTATCGAGCCCCACCTCAATGCCTCATTCGAAGATAAGTCATCCCACGGAATCTTTAGAACATATACTTAGTCAATTTATGACACTTAGAATCATAAGTAGTAATCTCAAGAGTAGGTCGAACTTAAGGAACAACTAAGTGAGTATTGTCCTTTCATCTTGGTGACCTTCATAAACATCTTTTAGGTCATTGTCAACATGCTTATATCTGTGACAAATTATAACTTTAAAACCTTTCTTTTGTGCCCTAATCATTGTTATATATCATGCAAGACTTGACTTGAAATTTAATGGACTCATTCATAAGTTGAAACATTCATAAATCATGGAAAAATATGCTTATTCAAAACATGTAAAAATAGTCCACGCTTCATCATTGAAATCCACATCAATGGGGTCATCACTATCAACTTAAAACACATGTAAGTACTTAGTAGAGCATCATATGGTAACATTAAAGGCATGTACTAACTTAAAACATCATGAAATCATCATTAACATGCACGGTAACATTGAAGAATATTAAAGAAAAGGTAAAAATATGTATGTAAGACTTTGTGGGTGAAAGGAGACCCACAAATCAACTCACATACCTTGGGTAAGCCTATGAAGAAGGAATTTGTTGTTATGGAACAAACATCTTGAAACCCTAGCCTCCTTAGCTTGTTCTTTGAAAATGAAGATGAAGATGCCTTAGAAATTTTTTAAGTGGAAGAGTGAGGCAAAGGAATGGGAATCTAGGACTTTATGGTTTGTTTAGGGGACTAAAGTTCCACCAAATCGACCTAGTTTAGTATTAGGATTAACGAAAAGGACAAAATTTTCCTTTATTAAAATTGTTGGATCCAATCCACGAGACCCCGTGTCTTCCTGTTCTCCTTTTTCAATCTTACGAAACTGGTTACCAACCATAAAACTCATTTCTATGAACTATCCTTCAATCCATGGGTCGTGGATAGTCTCATGGAATCCTTCCACACTTAGAAAATTTTCAACTTTCTGAACCCCTATCTACGAAGGTTTTCTATGGGTCGTGAACGGGTCTAGGGTTGTCCAATTAATCATGGCTTACCTTCCAAAAACTTCAAATTTCCTTCATGTCTGGAACTCACACCTACAAGCATGATCTTCGGCTCATGGTTTGAACCACAGGTCGTGAACTTAGCTTTGTGGACTAACCCTAATCTTTTTCCAGTCTAACTTTTTTGCACTTTCTAAGCTCCTAAACTGAGGGTCATTACAACGCAGCTTCATATCACCGAGGACATGACCTTAGATAGAAAGGAATAGAGGACACATATTAGGATAGAAGGTTAATAGGCTAGTAGGGGTAAGAGGTTGTCTTGCCTTATGATGTAGTATGTTAGTAGGATTAGTCGCGTCTTTATATATTGTGTTATTATTATATGTCATTTATTTTGCTACTTTTAGTGTATTTATAAAATTATTAATTATTTTTCATTCTAATTGCTCGTCTATATGTAGTATTGTTTTGCTTTTGGGACTAAGATATTTAAGTTGAGGGTCTTTCGGAAACAACTCTCTATCTCTATGAGGTAGTAGTAAGGTCAATATACATTTTATCCTCCCCAGACCTCACTTGTGGGATTTCACTAGGTATGTTGTTGGTTCGATTATTTTTTTGGCTTTTTCGAACAAAACCAAACTCAAACCCAACACAATTGACTTTTTAAAAACTAAAATCAAACCAAATCAAACCCAAAAAAATTGATTTATTTAGTAAGTTTGATCGATTTTTTAATTTGAACCGATTGTATACAAACCATGAACACCCCTAGTCTTGATTTTGAGTCCTAACCTAAGCAATTTTTACGCAAATTAATCCTGAAAGAGTAAAGTTGAATCATTGACCTCTCCTATTTAAATGTTCAAACCAACCAACCAAAGCAATTAATATTGACAATATCCGTGCTAAACATATTTATACCTAAATTAAAATTTTAAACTCAATTTATCTTTAAAAATTATTTTTATCAAAAAGTGCTTTAAAAAATAAAATAATTTTGATGGAAATCAATTTGTATTTAACCAATAAATTTAAAATTACTTATACAAAATAATTAATGTTTTATTAAGGTATTTTTTTTTTGAAGGAGGAGGGAGGCGGATCCCTATCCAGTATTTGGTACCCACGTTGGATTCTAAGTTTGAATCTGCCTCGTAAAGCTCCACATAGGGAGGTAATACTAATCTTTTAAAGTGTCTCTAAGTATATGTTTTTTAAAAATCTACATTTTCAACAAAAAAACATTTTAATATCTATGAAAAATATTTTTTCTACTCTCCGAAAGCATTTACTATATCTCAAAAAATTTATCAAACACTTATTTTGTCTAAAAATAAGCTTTTGGGAGATTAAACAAAATATTAATTATCTCCGGTGTTAATTTTGAAATGACGTATCATTCAAACGGCACCCCCAACCTCAAAATCCTGGATCCGCCTCTGGTGCGAAGTCAAATTGTACCATATAAAATGGGATGGAATAATAGTAATTTTAGGCCAAAATTTATCTTAAGCAAGTTAAATATGACCTATCATCAATTCTTCAAGCTACAGGAAATAATAGCAGACAATTCTTTGAAGCACTGTACTATTTAGTTTCCAGAAAGCTAAATATATCAAAACTAATTCAAAAAATGTCACTAGCATAACCACCTAGCAATTTACATAGATAAAATAGGAAAAGCTAGGGAAGCCTATAAAAACAGTTCATGGTTTTAACAGTTGATTGCACATTTGTAGCTGAACTTTACAAGGGCATGCTGTTTCGAGTAAATGGTGGGGGCAATATTTACAAAGAAGTCAAACACGCAAGCAATCTCTGGCACATTTTCCTTACATCCAATGGAAGATCTGAAGAGCATATATCTTGAAGCTAGGTTCTGGCCTCCACAAGGCCACCACAAATTTTCTGTAACACTGCCTCTTCACTCGCCATCAAAGATGCTAGTAACTTGGCACCAGCAATCCTCTCCTGGTCAGAATTAAACAAAACCACGTTAACCAGAAACCAATTCTCACAACGTGCTTCCAAATAACACTAGGGTTCACTTCTTTATAGGTGAGGGAAGCAGCAGGGAGGTTCTTGTGATGACACCCAAAAAACCCCCCCCCCCCCCCCAAAAAAAAAAAAAGAAAAAGAAAAAAGAGCAGCAGCAGGCATAATAATGACAAGGAAAAAGGAAGCCAGAGAGAGTTAAGCGCAATGGCAAAAGTTAGCAGATAATAGCATGTGATCCCCCTTTTTACCACATCAGTAAAATCTGGAAGTGACAGTTTTCGGTTCCATAGGGTGACACAATGGGATGAAGGCACTAGATGGAGGCTGACCACAGAGAGTACCCCCACGAAAACACCAAGACACTTTGTGGTAAAGGAGAGCCTTAAATAGGGTCAGAAGATTAGATGTTTGTACAAACTTGACCCTCCAATTCCTAGGAAGAGCAAATATTCCAAAAGTATGCCTGTTTTCTTTTAGGAAGAGAGACATAATTATTAGTAAATTAAATCTGAAACGAATCAGGAGACAAAAAAATTGACACCCATTCTAACACAGGAATAACATTTTTGTGCAAGTTGGAGCCTAATGCTTCAATAAAGCTTCCATGGTACATGGCATTTAAGTGATGGATAACTACATGGAGGTACTTGTGCATTTGGAAGCAGGCCTTTGTAAGCATGACGTGCAGAGGGATGTAGTGGTTCAGTACATAGAGCAATGACTAAAAGCACAGCCAAAAGTTCAAGATCAAATAAGTATAATTATAAAGCAGTGACTTCCAAAATACCTTCTCTGATCCTTCTCTAAGTGACTTTATGGACAACTTGAGAAGATCGGAAGAGTAAGGAAGAATTAGAGACTTCAGATGGTACACCATTGAGAAAAATATTTGGATACATGCAGATCTGACTTCTGAATTTGCAATTTCCTGGAAAATTGCAAGGATGAGAAACCAATTACAGTTGCCACCTAAGTTGCTTGGACTCTTCACTTTTGGTGCCGCACCTGTGTTGACACGACATGGGAGTGGGTGTGGGATCCGTGTCCGATTTGGTCAACCGATTTCGGGTACTTTGACCAAAATTGATGGGGAAAGTTTGGACGGTTTTAATGATTTTTGTAATCAATACAAAAGCTAAGATGAAATTGAAGAAAATGGAATACCTTTTACGTAGAAATTTCTATGTCACGTCTTTTCCTTTAATCTCCTTCCAGGATTCTCTTAATGTTTTCCACGTAATATCTTATAAATTAGGTTTTTATCACTCTATTTTTAGATATTTCGATTATTTTTAGGCGAATCCCCGCACTCGTATTCATACATGGATCTATATCTCTGAATCTTAAAAATTAGACCATGAAGGATCCGACTTCTAGATCCACACCCGTATCGGACACCTGCACCCGAGTCCAAGCAACTTAGGTTGCCACTATTAATTAAACAGTAGATGATTACCCAAAAAAGTTAAATACTGATGATAATAAAATGAAATAGGTGATAAATATGCAAGTGAAGAACACCTCAACAGAATGGAGGGCACGAGGAAGAATTTTGGAAACAAATGCTTTCCTGCTAGCACAAGGAACCTTTTGACAAGCACTAATCAGCACATTTGCCATGCACAACCGAAAAGAGAGGTGGGATTTTACCACCTCATTTCTACCCAACTTAGCAGACATATCTTTATCACAAACCAAGTGGTGGATCACGTAACTACAGACTGAGCCTTTTGTGAGAGAATCGCCTGCATATGATCCACAACAGTCTCTTAGAAATCAATAAGCAAAAGGTAGTTTGCATAAGCTTTTAAAAAGTTACTGACCTGAAGAAACGATGCTCTTCTCAAAACAAACCCCAATTGATATTGAGTTCTTGACAGCCTTTGTGGCTTGCATTTCAGTGCAAAGCATCAATGCTAAACAGTCAATGCACCCATGTTGTGCCTTTGAAACTGAAGAAAAGAAAATTTAGCAGTGATGACAATTAAGAATTAACATGAGAAGTACTGTAGAAAAACATCAGTTACTTACTATCATCCCCATCTACTGAAGGCCATAATAAAATAGTCTCTATTGTCTTGCAAATCCAGAACATGTCAGGATGCGCATATGCATCTGTGCCATTTACCTATGATCAGAATGTTTGAAGGACTATTAGGATTAGGACACCAGCAGATAACATTATAGTTAGCAAGAGAGAACCAAGACAAACTTGAAAGTTCAACAGACATGTCAAAAACTTTGTAAATGTCCTTAGAAAGATTATTACCAAGAGAGATGTGCAAACTGAAAATAGACAAGCTTTTATCTTCAACAAATCCTTGGCATTAGTGGCATTTTTCAGTTGATAAGACATTATCGGAATGAGAACCTGCAGTATACAGAGGCAGCAAATGTTGATGTTAAATATTGCAGAATTGGCGGGGGGAACACAAACCATATGAGGACTTAGATCGACATAATAGATTAGAAATAACAGTTAATGCATACAACCAACACTTAGGCCAGAGAGAATCTTCCCTGCTATAGTCGTATAAAATTTATGATGCTCTTTTGGGGTAATAAATTATGAAATATCACCTCTAACCAACAAAAAGCGTATAATAAAACGAAAGAGCATTCAGATCAGAACCACAACAATCTTCTAGGAAGGTTGTTGCAGCCACTGAACCTCCAAACAGAAATAACAACCTATCTGGCTAACTACGTAATTAGTGTATCAAATATCGACATTTTCTTGCCCTCTTTGAACTTTGTACCCAATCTATCCTCTCCCTAATTTCCCATTGTATGTGCTATGGAGAAATTTGTATTTACAAATGAGTTTCTGATTAGTCTCCAGTTCCTAGCATGCCAGATATAGTAGATCATTGCACCCCATATAGCAGCCACTAGCTCCATTTTAAACTTTTTCTATTTCCTGCTCTTATTCCATTGCAGACTATGTGTTGCATCTGCCTTCAGCATATGTATATCAGCCAAGTCTCCAAGGCATTTCTACCTTCAGAGATCCAACACCACTCAGCAAACAGGTGAGAATGTGTTTCTATAGCATCGTCATCACATAAGAAGCATTGACATCTACAGTTGGGATGTGCAGTCTGTGTGGCCTTTCCTCAGTCAATAACTTATGTTGATATGCTAACCATACTATAACTCTGTCTAGGCAACATCACTGAGCTCCACACCAGATCAACCTCCTTCAATTTAGAGAAAACTCCAAAGCATAACTAACTTCTAGGCACTGAATAATTCCCCTTAGGAATTGGAATGTATTTCCACTGTGTTACCAACTAACCTCAGCTCATTCAGAGAGTTCAATTTCTTCAAGTATCAACTGCAATCCTGTGGTGGTGTATGGTCCCAAATATCTCTAGTAACTTTCATAGAGACCTCATTTAACTATTTTACCCATAAAAATTGTCCAATTTCCATAATAGTTTTCCCATTGAAGCTATTTTCCACTTCCTGCGGCTTTTGATGTTAAGTCAACCATAATTTTGGGGGACACAAACCTGTCCCACAAGACAGTTCCAGTTTCCACCTCAGAGCTTCCCCATAGGTAGTCTCTAGATTTTTGTCCACCTTCTAGCAAAGTTTGGGCCAAGATAAACACAGCACCTCAAAAATTATAGATAGAAAATAAGACTGCATTTATGATTTGTAGCCTGCTAGCTTAAGAGAGGTGTCAGGAGTACGCACAATTGATTTTGGTAGTAATTTTCTCAACTAGTTGGTAGTATTCCATCTTCTTCTACTTCTTAGATGATAAAGGTAGTCCCAAATACCTAATAGAGAGTGAGCCTTTGGAGAAGTCTGTACTTTCTAGTATCCTGTTGTGATCTCCCTCCTTCATACCAGCTAAGAAAATATTAGAGTTATAAGATTAGCAGCCAACCGTGTCACAGCACCAAAATGGTTGAGTCTCCATTACTCTGGTTATACAAGCTAAAGTTCCTTTGCTAAAGACCACTAAGTCATCTGCAAAGATACAATGAGTTAGCTTAGTAGCCTTGCCGATGGGGTTATATCCGAAATCAGGTAAGTCACTCATTTTCTTTTAGATTCTAATCGGATATTTCATCACCAGGACAAAGAGCAAGGGTGACATGAGATCACCTTGCCTAAGTCCGCTCCGTTCTTCAAAGAAACCATAACCTTCACCATTAACCTTCAATGTGAACTTGGTAGAGGTAACATAAGTCATAACCCCTTAACCTTCAATGTGAACTTGGTACAGGTAACATAAGTCATAACCCCCTGAATAAATGGACTTGGGAAACCAAAACCTTACACTACTTCCTTTCTTTCTTTCTCTCTCTCTGGTTGTTTACATCTGGTTCTTTCTTTGTAACTTTTACTTCTTTGATTCATCAATGCTTTTTTTTTGTGACTATTGAAAATCAGATTGTTAAATCAATTGTTTCCTCTACAGCATCACTTTATACTTCAAGGATTTGAAGATCACTTGCTCACAAACAGTGGTAATATTGGACCAACCGATAGACCTACTTAGGTTAAAATAGACAAACAATTGTGTAGTTTTCTGTGGAATTCACTTGATCTTAAGTTGTTAAAAATTTATTTCAATCTTAGACTTGTTGCGAAGTGTGGAACAACGCCAAAACTATGTATACAAATGATATACAACATATCCACAAATTTGTGTCATATTGTTCATTTACAACAAAATCAACAAGACGTGCCAAGTTATTTGGGTCAAGTAGAATCTTTAAAGGATAAATTTGATTCTCTTATGCCTTCTGCTGACAAATTGGATGATCAGGAGACACAAAGAGACAGGTTCTTTATGGTCTTGGCTTTGATTGGGTTGCGAGCAAACCTAACCTTAGTTCGTGACCAAATCCTTTCTAGCCCATTTGTTCCTACCTTGGAAGAAATATTTTCAAGATTACTATGCATCACATCTGCACCACATGAGGTAAATTCCTATGATGCATCTATCATGGCTGACCAAACTAACAATTTTCAAGGTGGATACAGAAAAGAAAAATGGAGAAACAATAAACATTGCACTCACAGTAATAAAGGAGGGCATGTAAGAGAGGAATGTCGGCTTCTCCTCTTACATTGCACTCATTGTGATAAAGGAGGGCATGTAAGAGAGGAATGCCGGCTTCTTCATGGTAAGCCTCCACACAATAATGATCGTCCTCGACACAGCAAATGCGGCTCACAATGGAAATGGTATTCTACCTACACCTAATGTTAGGGATGGATCATCTCAATCTATCACTTTAACTGGAGCATATTAACATGACTTCCTTCAGTACCAAATATCAAGGCAACAATCAGCTGCTTGCAAAGGGCAACCTTGTAACTCCTTTGCTTATGTCACACAGTCTTCAATTCAGGAATAATGGATTCTCGATTCTGGTGCTTCTGAGCATATTTCTGGTAACAAAAATACTCTCTCTACTCTTTCTACCCCTTCTACCCTCTCTACTGTTACTTTGGCTAATGGATCAAAGACTATTGTAAAAGGAATAAGCATAGTTCAACCTTTGTCTTCCATACCTTTAGAATCAATCTTTTTCGCATTTGAATGTCCATATAATCTTATTTTCGATCAGAGTACAGGACAAATGATTGAAAAAGGGCATGAGTCACAAGGATTGTACCTGCTCTCTATCCCAACACCACATGTTGCTTTCACTTTCATTATTTCCTCTGAATTGCTTCATGGTCAATTGGGTCATCCAAGTTTCATGAAACTGCAGAAGATGATTCCCAGTTTAGCTTTGTTAGAATGTGAGTCGTGCCATCTTGGGAAGTATACTCGTGCCTCTTTTCCAAAGCACGTCAATAATAGGGCCACCGCTATGTTTGGCATTATTCATTCGGATATGTGGGGTCCAAGTCGTGTTAATTCTTCCTTAGGCTTTCATTATTTTATGACTTTTCTTGATGATTATTCTCGGTGCACGTGGTTATTTTTAATGAAAAATAGATCTGAGGGTTCTCCATCTTTCAGAAATTTTGTGCTGAAATTCGCAATCAATTTGGTAGTTCCATTAAGAAGCTAATTAGTGATAATGCCCGAGAATACTTTTCTCTCTTCTTTTATGTCATCCCAGGACATATTGCACTTGTTTTCTAGTGCATATACTCCTCAACAAAATGGAGTTACTGAGCAAAAACACAGACATCTAATTTAAACAACTCAAACATTACTCATTCACAATCAGGTCCCTTTACGTTTTTGGGATGATGTCGTTATTACTGCTTGTTATTTAATCAAACCAAAATTTGTTTCCTCTTCCTCCACGTGTGTTTGGCTGCACCTGTTTTGTTCATAACCTTATCCCTGGAAAAGATAACTTCAGCACAAGGCTTTTAAATGTGTCTTTCTCGAGTATTCTCGTCTACAAAAAGGTTACAAATGCTTTGATCCCTCTACCAATAAGTGTTTGATCTCTTCAAATGTTACTTTTTTTGAGACTTCTCCTTAATTTTATCCTAATACGGAAAATCAGAAGGCCATATCAATCCTTTTGATTCCAACCATTCCCCCCAGCTCCACCTCCGACTTTTAAGGTCAATTCACAACGATCTCAACCTCCTTCTGAGCTTGCTAATCCAACTAGTATTTCTAACTTTGATACAAGTACACAAAGCAATCCTGGTGACTCATTACCTACTCCAACAATGTCTTCTACTCCGGTCAAGCACTTATCAAATGATCTTCCCATCACTCTTGCAAAGGTACTAGAACAACTGCTAATCAAACTCCCATTTTTATGCTAATTTAAGTTATCAACATCTGTCACCTTTATATCATGCCTTCATTACTAGCTTATCAACAGTCAAAGTTCCCAAGACTCTGGCAGAAGCACAGGTTCATCCAAGTTGGTGTCAGGCTATGATTGAGCAGATGACTGCTTTGCGTGATGATGGTACTTGGCAGCTTGTTCGTTTAGCTGAAGACAAAACCACAGTTGGTTGTCGTTGGGTATTCACAGTTAAAGTAGGTTTAGATGGAGCTATTGATCGTCTCAAAGCGAGACTAGTTGCTAAGGAATACACTCCGATTTATGGCATTGATTATGGAGATACTTTATCACTAGTTGCCAAGATGGCTTTTGTCCGTCTTCTCATCTCTATGGCAACAATGACTCATTGGCCCCTTTTTCAGTTGGACATCAAAATGCATTCCTACATGGAGAACTTGTTGAAAAGGTATATATGAAGCAACCACCAGGGTTTGTTGATCAGAGAGAGTCCAGACTAGTTTGTAAACTTCGTCGATCTCTCTATGCTCTCAAGCAGTATCTCAGAGCATGGTTTGTTCATTTTCGATGAGTTGTCCAACAGTTTGGAATGATCTGAACAGAAATTGATCACTCTGTATTATATAGGCATTCATCTCATAACAAACATATCTTTTTCATTGTTAATGTTGATATTGTTTTCCCAGGAAACAGCCTCTCACCTCTGAGGTAGTGGTACGATTTGCGTACATTTTACCCTCCCCAGACCCCACTTATGGGATTTCACTGGGTACGTTGTTGTTGTTGTTGTTGTATGTTGATATTGTTATCACAGGAGACGATCATGAAGGTATTGTTCAACTCAAACAACACCTCTCAAGTCACTTCTAGATGAAGGATTTGGGCAAGCTGAAATACTTTCTAGGCATTGAAGTGGCACAGTCTGGTATTGCTATTACACAAAGGAAATATTCCATAGACATTTTGGAAGAGGTTGGTACGTTGGATTGTAAACATGTGAATAGTTCTATGGATCCAAATACTAAGCTTATTCCAGAACAAAGGGAGCGTCTAAAAGATCCTAGCAGATACTGAAGACTTGTTGACAAACTCAACTATCTTATGATCACGCGACCAGATATCTCATTTGTTGTTAGTGTAGTTAGCCAATTTTTGCAATCACCTTGTGATAATCATTGGAATGCAGTGATTGGCATCCTACGATGTATCAAAAGCTCTTTAGGACAAGGTTTATTGTATGAAGATAAGGGACACACCAACATTGTTGGATATTCAGCTACAGATCAGGCAGGATCTCCTTTTGACAAGCAATCTACTTCACGATATTGTGTTCTAATTGGAGGCAATCTAATATCTTGGAAAAGTAAAAAGCAAGTTGTCGTCGCTAGATCAAGCACAGAGATAGAGTATTGAGCTATGGTACTCGCTACATGTGAGCTTATATGGTTTAGACAACTTTTCTAAGAATTGATGATAGGAAGAGTAGAACCGATGACATTGATATGTGATAACCAAGTTGTACTACATATCGCTTCTAACGCCGTGTTGCATGAAAGAAAGAAATACATTCAGATAAATTGTCACTTCATTCAAGAGAAGATTGAGTCTGGATACTACCGAGTTTTGTCAACTCAAAAGATCAATTGGCGAATATTTTCACAATATCACTTTGAGGATGTAGAATTGACTACATTTGTGGCAAACTAGATGCATATGACTTATACATTCCAGCTTGCGGGGGAGTATTAATTATAGTATAATTGGATAGTCTAGATATAAGAATATTTAAATATGACATAATTAGATAGTGTGGATATGAGAATATTCCTTAATTCTTTTAATTAGTAAGTTAGGAGACTGTAATATTTTATTAGTTTGTTTCCTTATTTACATTATCTGTAACAGCCATTTAATCCTATCAACTTGAGGGAATAATCAATCAACTCACTTCCCAATATCTCTTCTTCCTCTTCTTCTAATTTCACAATAACAAACCAACCTTCTTTAATCATATGATTTACATGGTATCTACAGCAATAGGTTTGATAAATATGAAAACAATGTTCTGACCATGTCAATTACTAAGAAGCAATTCAGCCTACATTCAGCACAACAGCTATTGTACTGCACATGCATCCATTTAGCAATTCTCAAAGTCAACTTCTAGCTCATTAAAAGTTGCATGTCTTCAATCCACTCAACCACATAATGACCAGCTAGAGTCAAAAGTATGATCTCTCAGCTGTCGTAAATCATCATTCCAAAAGCAATGCTGTATATTTTACCCTTACAGTGTGTGCCAACTATTGGCTTCTCATACTTATCAAAAATGCCTTTTCAATGACTCAAAGTTGGTGTTTTCCACGTTCAACAATTTAAGCAGGCAAAGCAATTTTCATGAAAGAACAAACATGTAAGGCACTCTAGAGGTGTAACAGTATGCAGCATTTCTAGGACTCTTAGCCCCCATATGCAGCATTTGTTTCTACCATATATGTGGGTTAAATAAGGAAAAAAAATACATACCTTCAGGTGAATTCTCCCACACAACTCGGCTGCAAGTCTACGAACATCTTCAAATTCAAATGTGCTCAATGCCCTGAAGCAAATAGCACAATGGAGTAATCAAATGAAAAAAATTTAAAACATGGTAATTCACAAACCAGAAAATTAACTCCTGGAAGAACCTGTTGATAAGAACTCCAGCCACACATTCTGTGCTTTGAGTTCCCAAGCATTCATCATCTGGAATTAATCCCAGTTAAATTAGTGGATTTTGGGAAGATTTTTTATTTTAATTTATTTGGGGGTGGGGGCTGTACTCTGTGAGGTAGTGGTAAGGTCTGCGTACATTTCACCCTCCCCAGACCCCACTTGTGAAATTCCACTGGGTATGTTGTTGTTGTTGTTGGGGGTGGGGGCTGTGTTACAATATAACAAAACAGGTTATAACTAAAAGCACCAGAACGTACCACGTATAGCCAGTTTGGTTGGAAGATCATCATACAAAGCAGATGAGTTGAGATCGTTGAATACTTGCAATGGCAGCAACCTCACTATAAGCAATGGGCAAAGACGATTAAAAAGATCAATCCGTCCTTCTGCAGCATCATAGTTCAGATTCATACCCTCATCAGGACTGCTGGAAATAGAGTCAAAATAATCAACTCTACATCAAAATATTTAGAAAATAAAATTCCGAAGAATATAAACTTATTTATTATTGCAGTGAGTATTCCAGTTCTACTCCAAATAAATAACTTGCATGCTCGCAGCACACAGTCTACAAACTTGGTAAATAAATGAAACAGAACTGTAAGAGGAAAGTGGCTTTTGATTCAAAATTAAGCAAGTCAGATAAGGCTTGCATTAAGAAGTTATACCATATCCACCTTGATTAAACAAAAGCCATATACACAGAGCACTGGACAAAATACTTTCACTAGCTAACGATCCAAAATCTACATTAAGGAATCAACTTCATCGTATGTCTCAAAATTAGCTTCAATCACCCAGAAGCTAAAGATTTTATAGACAATCCTATTAATTAATATCAATTACACTTTGATAACAGTTGCCAAAAGAAGTAAATATTATACTTTTCTTTTTTTTAATTTGCACCGGGTGTCCGAGTCTCTTAGAGACCCGACTAATCCCGGGGGTGCACAGGCCCTCGGCAAGGAGTTTCCC
>JBCEWC010011300.1:0-16824 GCA_038996855.1 Solanum aculeatissimum | reverse complement strand
CAACATGGGTGTTTACACCAATATGATTTGACAAGTATGACAAGTATGGAGCTACTCTTATGCATGAAGTTTGACATAAAAGTTTATTTGGATTTTTAGCCCATGATGCATGATTATGAAATGTGTTTGACTCTTGTTAAGTATGCATAAGAGTAATGAAAGTGATTTAGCTTCTAAGCCCAAGTATGCATGATTTGATGTTCAAGTGTCAAGTTTCCATTTTAAAAGCATATATATGTATACATATTCTTGTGGGATGATGACTTAGTACCAAGAAGGATTGGAGTAGTGAGTGGGCTATCCTCAAGGGTCCCACTCCTTTCCTGAAACTATATGCCAACGTATGTGCTACCGAAATGGGAGATCCGTAAGGTATGCTTTGATATTATATGCTATGCTATGTAAATCCTTCCGAAATGGGAGGCCCGTAAGGAAGGTGGCTGTCATAACGAAATGGGAGGCCCGTAAGGTGTGGTGTAGATTACCTTTGGCAAGTAATCTTCTCCGAGCCAATGAGAGGCCTCATTACGCAAGTTCATATTGTAGCTCACATGGATTTGAATGTCAGTTATGGTTTCATCCCCTCTATATTATAAGCATTATGGCATTTCATGCATCATGATGATCATGGCATATTGATATATTATCCTTTCTTATATTCACTTCTATACATATGTGCCCTTGCAATGTAGGTTGTTATAGGTTCATATGCATATGAATTTGCATGCATGCATACTTAGTGCTTTATTATGCTAACCCATACTCTTGTGTACATGTTCTAACCATGTAGGTACCATCAATGACCTCTATTTATCTTTACACGATGAGTGATCATTTGAAACTACTAGCTTGTGGTGAGCCCTTTGTCCAAGGGCAATATCTACTTTCCTCTTCCTTGTATTGTTTTACTTTCTTATTTCATGTATTGAGGGTGAGCCCCAAACTATGCCGAGGCCCTGCTCTTTCTATGTAGAGGCAATGTTGGATATACTATACTCTTGCATGTTGTATTATGCTTATATTGGGTTGTTATGACTATTGGAATTTTGTTATGAATATAATGTTTCGATTATGCTTATGATTATTGTTAGGGGCTTGTGAATGTTGGGAATGTGCTTATGTGGAAAGTCCCATAACCCCGGTGTGCCCCCATAGCTTGAGTCCTACTTACCCGCCCCTTAGAAATACTTGATATATGCTATATGATTTATGCTCATCCCATTCCCAGCAACATCCCCATAGCTTGAGTGCAAAGCCCCGTTTCCCTTAGAATTATGTGTTATGTGTTTACTTTTCTGCGCTTCCAAACTGATGATGTGTCTAATGATGCTATGATGGCTTGATCGAGGACCTTTGGGTTCTCCTTCGCTATGTCACATCTAGGCCCCACTTCTGGGTCGTGACAATAAGTATCATAATGGATTAATTGAAGTGAGAACTTAGCTCTTTTAGCTTTTTAAAATATTTTCAGCAATATAATTTTCACAAGTTGATAGTTAATTTTGGATAAATAACCTAAATGTTCTTCTTTTACCAACCGATTCATTCATTCTTGTCCTATATGACCTAATCTTGTATGCCATGTAATAACATCTATATCGTTATCACTTGAATAATATGTCATTACACATCCATCAACATAATAGTTATAAGTTGAAATATTACAATCTAAAAGAATAAAATGATCATAACAAAGTCCAAAATCATACAAAACATTATCTAGTGATATGTTTACACCATTGCGATTACAAAAAAAAAATCAAAATCAACATCCAAAAGGATAAAGACAGATACTAAATTTCATCAAATTTCTAGAGCATATAGGATATCTTACAATATTAAAGATCGACCACCACACAAGTATACTTTGCAACTGCATATTCCTTTGACTTACAGTATAGCATTATCTTATACGTAAATTCACCTTGATCTAAATGCAATTCGATGAAATTCTATAAATGCTTCTTGATCTTGACTCATATGATTGGTGGATCTAGAGTCTAAAATCCACATAGAATAAGATTCAGTTAGTAAATAAGTGCTTGAAACTTATATAGAACTTGGAGATGTGTTAGGAATGATACCTTTTTTGCAAGATAAATTCATGAGCAAAATGCCCTAGAACTTGGTAATTGTAGAACTTTATTTTGCTCTTGTCTCTTTTCTTGAAAAACTATTTTTCCTTCTTGGAATTTAGTTTAGTTTGTGCTTTTTATAATGATCCTTAAGGTCATTTTTTATATTTTTGATAAAATTACCATTTTATCTTTCTCGATAGTAGCTTCGAGTCCTATTTAATTGGTTTTGAATATCGATTTTTGAAACTTTTTGTGAAAAGTAGAGTTTTTGCTAAAAAGTTGAGTTTTGAAGGCTTAAGTTGCTTAATTTTGAATTTTGGGGTCACTTGGAGATTTGTAACGATCCTATTTCTCAGGTTGTGATGGCACCTGCCCCAACCCACCAGTAAGTAAGCCTAACCCGTAGTCCAGCACCACAGGCAATGGGCAATCTAGTGAAAAATAACCTTACTAAGTAAAAGTTGCCATAAAAAAGGTTATAAATACAAATACCAAAGAAATTAACATACCAAACCCACCCCAAGACCTGATATCAATTAACTACCAATTGGACATGATTGGCATGGTAAATTTCAGAAGAAGGAAAAGTAAAAGAATCAAAGAACCACCTTAGTTTAGTTAATATTTTCTTAGTTTTTGTATCTTTCTTTATATTGTAAGGGGAGAGTTTCCCTTGTTTATGCGTTTCTATTTATCTTTGTATCGAGAGGAGTCCTCTCACTAGGTACTTAGTTTCTAGGTTTGTTTCTTATTTTTATGGGAAAAGTGTCCAACTTTAGCAAGTTGGATACTTATGAACCACCTTAAGCTTGAAGGTAAGGTCTATGTCCCCCTCTATGTACTTTTATGTTTTTCTTTATTAATGATAAGGCTTGGGGGTGTTGCTCAGACCCTGACCCATCCAAGGATCGTTAAAATTAAAAAAAACCTGACATCAATTAGTATTCAAGCTTCTAATATATAAAATAATAATGCAAGTCTTTTTAAATACAACAATAATACAGACAATCTCTGAATACAAAATAAAAATAAGTCTAAATGAGGTAAGATAGAATTTGACAACTCTGGATGCTAGGAGCTCTCCAAGATCTTCGAAATCCTCAACTAGCTCTACATGATAGGAAGTCAATAGTGGGGACTCATACCACGATCTGCAGGACACAAAAGTATAGTATGAGAACCAAACAAATGGTATTCATCAGACATAGGCCAACCGAGCTCCACAAATAAAGTAAGTGTAAATATCATGTAAATAAGGTAAGTAAAGAGCAAGTAGTAGGATAACAACTAAACTAACAAGAAATTAAGTACATGGGGTGATAAGAAGAAGGTAGGAAGCGTACCAGGGAGGATCAGATCTACCATTTTCAAGCATGAAAGATAGGTTACGAAGTCAAATCATCAATAACAATGAGAAATAACTATAGAGTCTAGGCTAATCCAACAACCTAGGAACTAGTTCGAACATAACCTAGATGAGCACCACTCAAACTTGAAAATATCAATCACATCTACCATCATTATCAAGTCCCTGCAAAATAGAACAACACAGGTAGTATAGATATAAAGAAACAAAATCATTCGGGGCCCCAAACTACCGAGGGTACAAGAAGAAAATAGAACTCTGACCAACATCCCATACTATCAGGAGACCATGCAACAAATAATATACTAGAAATGGTGATGCATGTGAATGTAATGCAAGATATCTCTCTGTACTGCATAATCATAAGTGTCATATGAACTACCCTAACCCAGCTAGCAAGGTAGGACTCGTACTGTCCTTCACCTAGTATAATATCTTCTCGACATGAAGTCTCATAGGGGATAGGGACACCCATACACACTGCCTGAGCCCACACCAAGTCTTATCATAATAATCATCTCCATCGGTGATATTGGAGGAATAGTAGTACCCAAATGCAAGAGGGCGTCGACGCGCTACTAGTCAAATCATGTAAAGCTAAGGTCATCCCAGATGTCTCTCATAGTGTGAAGTAGAAAGGAGTACGTCCTTGATGTCTTGAAGTATCAAATCTGAAAAATAAATAATTTAAATATTATGAATCCCGATAAAAATTAGTTAGAAATCCAGTAGACATCCATCATATAGAGCCAATTCAAAATCAGTGCCATATCAGTAGTACAGAAAAAAATTACACCACTCTCACTCTTCATGCACAATAATAAATCAATGCATGACAGGATTGTACCATAAAACAGTATGCATGAACAATCAATGCAATGCATGCCACCCTAGTATCCAAACAAGTCACATAAGATCTAAAAAACTAAACCTGCCACGACATATGCGAAGGCTGAGAGGACTAACTTGGTGTCACGACCCAAAAATGGATTGCGACTAAAGAAAAATAAAATAAAGCAAGAACCATCATAACATAACATCTAATATTCCAAAACCTGGAGTCATGAGTACAAAAGCATCTATAGTAGTGCAAAAGATAAGTATAACTTCTTCAAATGAAATACATATTTGTCTCAAGGCGAAATATAAGACTGTCTTATAATAACTGATACATAGTCTGAGAGAAATGGAATAAAAAGGAAACTCAAAGATCTATGATGACTCAAAGTCTGAATCTCACCGCTTAAATCTGGAAGGTATAAAAAATACTCAGATGGAATGATCAACTACCCTGTCGTAAATCCTGTGTACGATCTACAGAGAGAAAATAAAGTAGGGGTGAGTACACCAAATGCACCCAGTAAGTTCAATCGACTGGGTAAGAGAAATCAAATAAGTATGTAATAATGAAGAATCCTTCACCTGCATAAAAAAGGTTAGTGCAGAATAATGATATGTCAAGTATTCCGTGAGACTAGACTTAGCACCGAATGAGGCTTAAGGTGGGGGCTCGACCTAAGGGGTCCTTATACAAAGTCTTGGTCTCTTAACTATGTGCCACTATAGGTTCATGTTATTCTCCCTAAATGAGACTTTTACTTGTGGATCTACCTAGGTCAAGTTTACCAATTATATGAGGTCAAGTTTGGTTTACCTTAGCAAGTAGACCACTTTTTTTCCAGTGAGAGGCCAAGCATCAAAATTCTAATTAGTAGTTCGCTTCGTCTTATATGTCGGTTATGGTCTCCTCCCACATATGTATGTATGCTATGCAAGTTTGATTATCTCTATGCATGTTTTGACTTAAGCACTATCCATGCCTGTCATATTGATCTCTTATCTATTGATTATGGTCATGCATCTTGTAATGTCATACTACGTTTCTTTGCTTGCATTGCACCCCACATACTTAGTACATTTCAAGTACTAACATATACTCTTTTGCCTACATGCTCTCACCATGTAGGGACCGAAGCTCCTATTCATCCTCCTCCATGTGGTTACTCGGATTTTCTTGAAGACTTCTTTGGTGAGTCCTCTATTAAGGGGAAAACATCCACTTTTATTTCATGCTTAATTAAGTCTTATGTATTTATGGATATTTACTCATTGAGGGTGAGCCCAGAAGCATGTCTTGACCCTCATTTCATTCATGGTAGAGGTGTTGTTGGATATGACTATTATATAATGAGCTCGACTCCTATTATGTCTTTATATTCTATGCAAGACTTCCCTTTATCCCCTTTTATGCTTGTTGTATGTTGTTGAAGAGATGAAAGTCCTAAGTTCTGAAAATACCCCCATAGAGTGAGTCCTACTTACCTGTTCCTTAGATATTATTTGCTATGTGACTCATACAAATCCTCTTCCCTAAGCATTCCCATAGCTTGAGTCCAAAATCTCGTTTCTCCTATAATAATTTGCTATTTGTTTACTCTTTGATTTAAGTTTCCGCTACCAAGGATGTGCCATGATATGTAAGAGGCTAGTTTGGGTTGCCTTCGGCCTTTCAATTCGCCGTGTCACGTCTACGCCCTAGGCTTGGGTCGTGATACCTGTGGTATTAGTTGATGGTCTTGATCTAGCCTTTGTGATGCAATGACCATTGTCCCTGTTATCATTACTTGTAAGCCATCTCCTATCTTACTCTATTATTGCATTGGTATGCACATATCTTACTCTATTGTTGCATTGGTATGCACATATCTTACTCTATTGTTGCATTGGTATGCACACATCTTACTCTATTGTTGCATTGGTATGCACATATCTTACTCTATTGTTGCATTGATATGCACATAACTTACTCTTTTGTGGCATTGATATTCACACACCATTCTTATATATGTTGGCATTGGCATACATACATCATATATTGTACTTGTACTATCTGAGCCCTGTGATACCCTGACTTATTTGAGTACATGGTTTGTGATGCCCTCGGGTTCTATATGGTAGCTTTGGCTCGATAGACGTGTACATTGACCCTGTGATGATCATGATTTCACCTCATTCATGGCCAGCGATGCCATTGCATCCATACACTTCATATGTATTGCATCATTGCCTATTGCTATATTTATCATTATCTTGGGTTATGTCATTATGTACTAACCTTGTGATGCAGGTGTTAGGATTCTTCGTTATTACATACTTGTTCGATTTCTCTTACTCAGTTGATTGAACCTATTGGGTACATTTTAGTGTATTCACCCCTACTTTGTTTCATCCCTACATATCATACACAGGGTTCGGGATAGAGTAGTTGATTATTCTATCAGAGTGTTATGGATATCATCCAAATCTTTACGGTGAGGCTCAGACTTTGAGTCGTTGTGGATCTTTGGATCATCTGTCATTTCTTTTCTATCAAACTATGTATCAGATATTATGAGACAGTTTTGTATTTTCTTGAGACAGATGTATTTTTCTCTTCAATACTGTATTTAGATGCTTTGTACTCATGACTCCAACTTTTGGGGATAAGTGGTGTTATGCAGTGTTGACTTTCACTTTATTTCATTCTTCTTTAGTTGTCACCTGTTTCGGGTTATGTAAATTGCTGAGAGATTTATATCCTAATCTTGATAGAGGAACTACACATACTGGTTCTAATGATTTACTTGAGGTGGAACCAAATGTTGAAGCAAAAACTTTTTACAACCTATTGAAGGATTCCAAGTTGCCATTATACCAAAATTCAAAAGCTTCAAAGCTTTCTTCTTTGATCAAATTGCTTCATATCAAAAGTATGGTCATTGGAGTAACGCATCATTTACATTGTTATTGAAACTGTTGAAAGAGGAATTATTGCCTGATGGCGCTAATTTGCCAAACTCATATTATGAGGCAAAGAAGATAATTCAAGAACTTGGACTTTTATACAATAAGATTGATGCTTGTACTAATGATTGTATGTTACACTGGAAAGAGAATAACTTACTTGATTCTTGCAAATTTTATGGTACGTCTAGATGGAAGATAAATACACATAGCAGGGAAACAAGGAGTAACAAAGGTAAAAAGATAACATCAAAGAGTCTATACTATTTTCCCTTAAAGCCTAAACTTTAGAGGTTATTTATGTCTACAAAGAAATCTACTCTAATGACATGGCATATGGATAAAAGAGTTGGTGATGGAATAATGAGACATTCAACAAATTCAATAGCATGGAAGTCATTTGATGAATTTCATCCTTCATTTGAGGTTGAGCCTCGTAATATATGACTTGGACTTGCAAGTGATGGATTTCAGCTATTCCAAAATTCAAAAACCTCATATAGAATTTGGCCTATGGTTCTTATTCCTTATAATTTACTACCATGGTTGTGTCTGAAACAAGAAAATTTTATTTTGTCAATGCTTATTCTAGGCCCAAATGGTCCTGGAGATTCAATTGATACCTATCTTCAACCTTTAATAGAGAAATTGAAGGAGTTGTGAGAAGTTGGGATGTGTCAGCTAAATAGAATTTGAAGTTGCATTCTTCTTTATTATGGACCATCAATGACTTTTCAGCATATGAAAACTTATCTGGATGGAGTACAAAAGGAAAACTTCCATACCCATGTTGCAATAGAGACACTTCCTCAATTCGATTAGCTAATTGTAAGAAGTAATATTTTTGTGACACCAAATAACTCTATTCTTACATGTACCTATGTTTCAAGACTCATTCCTATACATATGGGATGTATTAGGGTTATAAGAGACCTCTAGTACTTAGCCAAGTTCAAAACTTTCTTATAAATTGAGTTTCTAGTATTAGCGGGTCAACTTTGAATGACCATAAATCTTAGAACACAAATAATTAAGTGGCCTATGACCTACAAAATGAAAGGTATTTGAATTAGCTTTCCAATGCCACTAATTTCACCTCGTTTGGAGTTCGAAGTCAAAAGTTATGACTATTTTACTATGAACTGCCAAAGCAGAGTGTACTTACAGGTCGTGGTTTGAGTTACCGCCCATCTGCTAACTCATGGGAAGAACTTCTGAAAATTCATTTTTGAGCCCCAGACTTGAAGGACCCATGTACGAGTTGTAGATGCATCTATGGGCCATAAATTGGGCTCATGAAATCAATCAAAAAACCCCAAAATTTTCCCAAAAGTTTATGGATTGGTTCCTACGGGCCGTGAAAGTTTCTACGGGCTGTAAGTGGGACAGTGGACAACTTTGATAGCTTTTTAAGAAGGATTATTTTGGGCTTTTTCCACCCTTTCAAAGTCTTAACTTGATTTTTTTATACATAAACAAATTACAAAACATAACCATTCAACTTTTTCACTCTAAAACACCTTCTCTAATTAAGAGCACGGTTTCAAGGGAGAAAAAGACTAGGGTTTGAAGACAATCTTGTGAGTTTTTCCCAGCTGTTCCACGAATCAAAATTTTCAGGTATGAAAGGCTAATTAGAACATGGATTTTGTTCTTCCACGTTCCCCATAATCCGTATTAATGGAGTTGCGAAAGAATTGGGTCTTCTATGAATGTTTCTTGAAGTGTTTTCTTAAATCCTAATGTATTTCTATATAATCTTGTATGAATTATAGTTTTTATGAATAAAATACTTTAATTAGATTATTTCACTTTTTTACATGAACCCTAGAATGAATTCTTGTTATTTTTACATGTTGCACTTAAATGTGTATACATGAGTATAATTTTAGCCTAAAGAATCTATGGAATTCCTAATTGCTTTAACTCTACTTTTCTTTCTAGAATACTATGAGTTGGAATGATGCATAATGAAGAATCTTTATGAGCCAAGAGCTAAATCTTAAAAGAATGTTCCTAACTAAAAAACTGATAGTTGATGTGATAAATTGGGTTGACAAATGTCCAATGAGACTATTTGAATGAGTTAACTATCGGGTTGATGTAATATAAGCATGTTGAGTCTTTGGAGAAGTATTGAGCATCGAATTGAGTAAGAGTAAGTCCAACTCAAACTACATAACTACATGGCCAACGTAGGAGAGGATTAAATAGTAAAATCAGGTATTTCCTCATTATCCCAAAAAGGGGACTTGATATTATTGATTGGGGATCCACTGATGGGATGTCCTCTACCCTGGGAAGGTATTGGATCGATGTGGCAATGACATCGCTTCGTTGTATCATCACCGACTCATAGGTGATGGTTGTCGGTTAGAGAAAATCCCAAATAGGCTTTGATAGTACTCTGATTGGATTGGATTCGATTAGATGGCATACGAGGAGTTATTTTCTAAATTGCATTCTTACTTTAGACTTTTGACTTGATGATTGAGTTTCCTACTTGTCGATTTGAGCTCTTTGAGTTGATGTTATTCTTCCTTTACATGTTTCTTTTTTCTATTTTACATACTTGTATATTTCACGTGCTGATGCTCATTTGGGTCTGCATCTTTTCATGATGTAAAGACAGGTACTAATGGTCATCAACACACTCCCCGTTGAGGACCCTTTGCATTTTAGCTGATTGGTGAGTCCTCCCCTGCTTTTGGAGGATCTTATGCTTTCCCTTCTAGCATTTGAGTTTAGTCTTTTTATTTTATTTTTATCTTAAGGTAGCAATGGACATGTCATTGCACCATTTAGTCTGATGTTTTAGAGGCTTCATAGACTAGACTGTTGAGCTATGATTGGATTATATTTTTGGCAAGTTTCTTTTATACTAGTCTTACTCAGTCTCTGAGTGCTAGCCACGCCAAGGGTACCCTCCTAAGGCGTGACAAACTTAGTATCAGAGCACAAAGTTCAAGTGTCCTAGGGAGTCTATGAAGCCGTGTCTAGTAGAGTCTTGTTTATGAGTGTGTTGTGCACCACACTTTATAAGCAGGAGGCTATATGACATTATGAATTATTATATTTTCTTGTATTCTGAGTTCGTGCGATAGAGTTTAACTCTATTAAAGTATTTATTTAATCCATGAGTTATGCGTTTGCAGATCATGCCTCCTAAGCTTACCCAAGAGATGCTTCATCTAGTAACACTGAGAATCCCTTACCAGAGGTGCCTACTCAAATTGAGACGAGAGGTCGAGTTTGACATACTAGAGCTACTGGGCTCCCCAGACACCTACTACTTCACTTATTCCTACTACAAAGGTTGATTTCAGAGGAGCTATCACTATGCTCACCCAACTAGTAGTCGTCCAGAGTGGGAATCAAAGTTCACAGGCTCTGAGTTTTAGCTCCTAAGAGCCAACTGTTGCGACAAGGCTTAGGGACTTTCTAAGGATGAACCCGCCAATCTTCACAGGGTATAAGGTTGAGGAAGACCCCCATAATTTTATTGTGAGATGTGAAAGGTGTTGAAAGCTATGTATACGATGAAGATTGAGGGAGTTGAACTTGCTTCTTATCAACTCAAGGATGTGGAAAATATTTGGTACAATCAGTGGGAAGAGATTCGAGGTAAGGATGTTAAGCTTTCCATTTGAGATGGCTTTGAGAGTTCCTTTCTTGATCACTTCTTTCCATGAGAGTTGAGGGAAGCGAAGGTTGAGGAGTTTGTTAACTTGAAGAAGGAAGGGATGACTGTCAAAGAATATAGCCTCAAGTTCATACGGTTCTCCAAGTATGCTCCATAGATGGTCCCTGACATGAGATCTAGAATGAGAAAGTTCACATCCAGCTTGGGCAAACATGTGAAAAAGAAGTGCAAAGCGACATTGCTGATCCTGGGTATGGACATCTCTAGAATTATGGTATATGACCAATAACTTGAGAAGGATAAGAAGAGGGATATGGAGGAGCATTTGAGAAAGAGGCTAAATCAATAGGGAATGATCCTAGCTATCATAAGCAAAGTAAGGGGGACAGGTCCTACTTGCAGAAGAGGTCTTCTAATTATGCACCATCCTCAACAAGTACACTAGCTCCAAGTAACATGTATGATCAAAAGTCTTAGGGCCATAAGAATCCTAGAGCTCAGGGTTCTGAATCTCGAGCTAGTGTGACTCAAGGTTCGAGGGAGAAACCACTATGTGGAAAATGTGGGAAACTTCACCTAGGTGAGTGTCGTGAGGGTACAAATGCTTGTTATAGGTGCAAACAGATTGGTCAGTTCTAGAATGACTACCCAATGAGGAGGCGCGGCGATGGAGGTAATAAATCTCAGTCTTCAGCAGCACCACTAGCCAGTGCTAGTTAGAGAGGTGCTACAACTAATACGGGCGAGGGTATAAACTATTTGTATGCTATTGGAAATCAACAGGATCAGGAAGTTGCACCAGATGTTATCACGGGTATGCTTTGATTCTTTTCCTATGATGTATATGTCTTGCTTGACCTAGTTGTCACTTTATCATTTGTAACTCCATATGTGGCTAGTCATTTTGAGATCCTTCCTTAATGTCTTCTTGAGCTCTTTAGTGTTTCTAATCCTGTTGGTGAGTCCATTATAGCTGAAAGGGTATATAGAGATTGGACGGTGTCTATCTATCGTAGAGATACTTTGGCAGACTTAGTTGAGTTAGATATGATTGACTTTGATGTGATTTTTGGCATAGACTAGCTTCATGCCTGTTATGCCGGCCTCTGTCAATTGTAAAGCCTAGACGGTCAAATTCTAATTTCTGAATGAGCCTGTTATAGAGTAGAAAGGTAGTTCTGTAGTCCCTAAGGGTAAGTTTATTTCCTACCTTAGGGCCAGAAATTTAATCTTTAAATAATGTATCTATCACCTCGTGTGAGTTAAGGTTGATGATATTGAGTATACACCTTTTAAGTTAGTTCTAGTTGTCAATGCGTTTCTTGATGTCTTCCCTGATAATTTGCCTAGAGTCCCTCTTGATAGGGAGATTTACTTTGGGATTGATGTTCTCCCCGATACTGATCCCATCACTATTCTGCCATATAGAATAGCTCCCACTAAGTTGAATGAACTAAAAGAGCAATTGAAAGATCTCTTGAATAAGGAATTTATTAGACTGAGTGTCTCTCCGTGGGGCGCTCCTGTCCTATTTTTTTGAAAGAAAGATGGTTCCCTCAGAATGTGTATAGATTATTGTCAATTGAATAAGGTGACCATTAAGAACAAATATCCCCTTCCAATAATTGATGACTTGTTTGACCAACTTCAGGGTGCCACTGTTTTCTCTAAGATAGACCTCAGATCAGGCTATCACTAGTTGAAAGTGAGAGAATGTGACATCTCAAAAATGGCATTTTGAACTCGATATGGTCACTTTGAGTTTTTGGTAATGTCCTTTGGACTGACCAATGCTCCCGCCACTTTCATAGACTTGATGAATCGAGTATTCAAACGGTACCTTGACATGTTCATGATTGTATTTATTAATGACATATTGGTATACTCTAGAGATGAGGAAGAACATGTCGATCACCTTCGAATTGTTCTTCAGACGCTTAAGGATAATGAATTGTATATACAATTCTCCAAGTGTGAATTTTGGCTCAAGTTTATGATTTTTTTGTTCTATGTTGTCTCGGGTGATGATATTCGAGTGGATATATAGAAGATTGAGGTAGTTAATAACTTGCCTAGACCCACCTCTCCAACTGACATAAGAAATTTTCTGGGATTGGTTGGTTACTATTGTATATTTGTTGAGGGATTATCTTCTATATTCTCACCATTGACTAAACTGACTAAAAAAAGCTAAGTTTCAGTGGTCCGATGAGTATGACAAGAGTTTTTAAGAGTTGAAAACTAGATTAACAACTGTACCAGTGTTAACTCTACCTTAAGAGACTGATGATTTTGTGATCTACTGTAATGCTTCTTGAGTAGGATTGGGGTGTGTTTTGATATAAAGAGGTAAGGTCATAGCTTATGCTTCCTGACAACTTAAGAACTGAGAGAGGAAAACAAATCATTGAATAATCGTTTGTCGACCTTAGAAGATGATATGAAAGAAATAATGAAAATGAAAGAATTTTTTACTACTCAACAATCATATGTCCCACCTACAACATCGTCTATTTCAATAGAATGACCACTGCCTTTTCAGCTGACTAAGTTAGTAACAATATACCCAACTTTTTAATTTATTTTATTGAAATGTCTCACCATGTCTCCAGTTGTGTTAATTGAGTAGTATAATAACATAGAATATGAATGAAACTTGTTCTCATCTAGTTTATGAAGAGTATTGTCGGTGTTAAAACCAAAAGAGAGAAAGATATAATTGTATGGTTGATGAAAATGTTACTAACCATAGACCTGGTAACAAACCTGGAAACAAAAGATATAATTGAGAAGATGCTCTATAAGTGAAGTAGCAACAATATACCTACAATTTATAAATAACACAATTGATAAGAAAGTCTATTATCAAGTATATACTCTGGTAATAGTGGCATCAATATACAGGCAAAGTAGCAGTCATATACTGGTAACAAACTCTTTACACCTGGTGCATGCAGAGTCTCTTTGCGGTATGATGAGCGTGAAAGAAAGAATGATCTCATCAGTAGTGTTAATGTGGTGACTAGAGAAATAGATTCCATCATTGAGTCTCTTTTCAGGAAGACAAGTGATGAAACGGTGGTAGGAAAAATAAACATTCAACTCCCTGATGTGTTACAAAAGATTAAGTTAATCAAGATATTGGATAGAGAAATTTGTCCTAAATTTCCAAAATTGTCTAGCACTAATTTCCCCATAACTGACGGTCTAGGGTTTCTTGACATCCTCATTGGATGTCTTGTGGAGACCTTAGAATCTAACAGTGACGATATTTTGCTCTTAAAGCACAACATTTACATTAAAATTTTTTGAAGGGACTAGCATTCTATTAGAATCTACATTAAGATATGAATGTATAATACATTCTGTTGGTGATATTGTTTTATATAATAGTATGAAGCAAGCTAGTGACAACTAGTTATAGCTAGATCCAGAGAAAGACTTCAACATAATATGATTAGTGAAAGTGTGAACCAAAAAGTAAGATGTTAGACTTAACATGTTTGAGAGAGGTTTCTAACTTAAAGTATAAATTCTTATATTAGGAATGCCATTAAACTCTAACTACATATTACACAGTATGAAGAAATGACAAGTTGCTCTCATATGAAATCTAATCTTAATATCTGCATACCGCATGGTATGACTGGAGGAACTGTTGAAGCCACTTTGTTACTGACCATTATTTTGGATTTAGATATGCTTGTATCTACTTATACTGTGATGGGTTTCTCTTGTAAATATTGAGTCTTGTTTTCTAGTTTTGAGAAATAGGTGGTCATCCCCTATTCTACATAGTATGAAGAAATGATAAGTTGCTCTCATATGTTATTTAGTTGTGGTTTTTCAAAATAGATATTGGATTCTTGGTTAATGTATCCTAATATTTTTTCTAATAGATTTTTCTTATTTCTTGTAGCTTCTGTTGATGTTTCTGGATATCACTTGACAAGGACTGAAACTTGAAGTTTTTTGCCTAACGTTTTTGTTGATTCTTCAGTGAAGATAAAGTTTAGAAGAGGACGAGGGCTCATTTTAGTTTGCTATGAATATTATGTAAAACTTTGGATATTATCTAACTTTTGTTAAGAAAATTGAAATTAACATCACGGGGTTGTTAACCAATTTATTGTAATCAATTGCACTCTTTCTCAATCTTCCTACATCCTCACTCTACTTTTTGTATCAAGAAATTTAAAGTAATTTGATATTTGCTAATTGATTTAGATTCTTGTGATATCAATGGCTCTAGAATCCTAGTGGTCAATTAGAGACAAGAATTATTGAGTGTCTCTAAATGTCAATCTAGGACCAAAAATATTGCTCGTCTATAAAATTATATTAGGACCAACTGATTGTTTGTCTATAAAACTATTTTAGGACTAGGTTATTGTTTGTCTGTAAAGCTATTCTCGGACTAGTTTGATATGGTCGCTATATCTATTTTAGGAGCACATTATTGATGGTCTCTAATTCTATTTTAGGACCAAAACTCATACTTGTCTATAATGATTTACTAGGACCAACTTGTGGATTGTCGCAAAAAAGGTTTAACATCCTTAATATCAAGATACCAATGGTGTATTTGTATGAGACCCTGTGATTCTCGTCTTCCATAATATACATATAATGGCATGTTGTATAAGGCATATATGAATCTGGATAGAAACTAAGGCTAATAAGGCTTAAAGTAGGTGGTAATATCAATAGATTAAAGTTTTAAGTCAAAGGAATCCCCTAAATGCATATTCGGGATTAGAGAGATGGCCCAAGTAGCACCTTACCCTTTTTGGAAGATTTAAATTGAGTTTCACTTCTCAGATGGGACTAAAAGTGCATAATTTGATAATAATGGATTGTTAGGGGGTATTTTAACATCCCAGACATCATATGTTAAGTTTCAGAGTCAAGGAAGTTACAAGATAAAGTTTGGACAAAGCTACCGTAAGCTTCTTTAAGAAATCCTTCTTAAATTTGGGTCAAATGTACCAGATCATATCTCCCAATATATAAGGAGTTAGAAGGCACATGACCTATCAAATTGAAGATCTATGAGTATAGTTTGCAACGCATAAAACCGCGTATCAATCCGACTTCAGAATAAAACGTTATGAGAGTGTTACCGCGACTACCCGAGGAGAAAACCAGATCATGGATCGGGTCGGGTCAAGCCCATTTTAATGTCGGCTAATTTCTCTTTTTAAAGCTCAAAATGGAGCTTTTTCGTCCCAAAACAGTAG
Source organism: Solanum aculeatissimum (assembly GCA_038996855.1). Taxonomy (NCBI): domain Eukaryota; kingdom Viridiplantae; phylum Streptophyta; class Magnoliopsida; order Solanales; family Solanaceae; genus Solanum; species Solanum aculeatissimum. The sequence goes on along the minus strand of JBCEWC010011300.1, from coordinate 714 downwards.
ATAAAGTGAAGAGAAAGCTTCCACCATCTCCATAATCAATTTCGGTAAGTTCTTCGCATTTTTACCGTTAATATTCATCCCGCGTGCCTATAAATGTGTGCCTTACGCTTTGCGATTGTTTTCCTCTCTTATTAGCTGTGTTTAGGGGCTATGTTTAGACTGTGAAAAGTGGTGTTATTGCTGTTCATTGTGTGGTTGGATCTGTTTTTTTTAGATAATCATTTTGGGGCTCTTGTACGACCATATTTACGAAGTTCTACGGACGTTTCCTCGCGTAAATGTTATAGGCAGAATCTGGTCATTAATGCTAATCTATGGACTGTTTGTAGGTGTTTTTAAGCTGCGTATATATAGTCGTTGCGAAGCTTAGGACGTCGAGAATAACTTTTGTGAAGGAACATTTGTTATTCAGACGTCCGTTGAAATGGTATGTTAAGGCTAAGTCCCGCCCCTTCATTTAGCACAAAACCCGGGAAATTCCAAAAACGTCAAATACGATATTTTGCTATTCTGTTGCTAGAAAGACCTTCTATAAAAGGCATTGGTATCATAGCTGAATTATCTTAATTACTATATTAGGTTAAATTCCATTCGTTCATTCAAACTGGACATTCAATATTTATATATCAATTTATCGGTTTTTCTTGACTACTTGTCCTTATGTTGAGGTGTTGCACTTTTTGGTGTGGTGTCACTAAAAATAAAGATAAGTTA
>JBCEWC010011299.1:0-16827 GCA_038996855.1 Solanum aculeatissimum | reverse complement strand
AATAACAATAGTATATAGAATCCTATTTGGAAAAGGATTGTATTATAGTATCCTAGTTGGAAAAGGAGTTTAATATGTTATCTATAAATAGGGTCTCAATGTAATAATGTAGACAACAATTCAATAATATTCTTCTCCAATATTTCTCACACAGGGGAAGACACTCAATCTAATGGCGAAAAAACTTGTGGGTTCCAAGAGACAACTAACACTGTAACAGAAGCTCCACCCACAGAAAATCAGAAAAGAAAAATTGGGAAAGGATCAAAAAAATTTTCAGGGTGCAACAAAAAAATTTCTGGGTCAAATCTTATTATGCCTTCTTTTCCAACAAAGAAGAGAGTGCAGGTGCCACAGTATCCACCTTCTAAGACTCCACCACTTACAAAGTTGGCTGTTGGAAATGGTAAATCTATCACTGGTGAAGCTCAGAAACCTTTGGTAATTGAGAGTGACAGGGCTAAGCTAAATGAAAAAGGAGAACCAGTACTTTCTCCATTCTTCTGGCTGAGAGAAGAGGATGTTGAAAGATCAAGTCAGCTAACAGATGGGGACATTATCATGGATACACCTCCAGGCATTCCATCCTTCAGCGATATGAAGGACTTGGATGATGAAGTTCACTGTGAAATGTCTCCAAAAGTAAGTAACCTAGTGTCCAACTTATAACTGCTTTCCCTCCAGAATGAAATATACCCTTACACTGGAAAATTGATAAGACTTGATTGTTTGGCTTTATGTGTTAGCAGGATAGGCTTCTATTCTTCACTTTGATTTTCTGAGTTCTCCTATGTTGCTTTTTTGATCTTTTTTTTTGTCGGATGAGCCAGGGAGGGTTGCTTTCCTGTCTGCATAATTCTTATCATTTGGTATTTGTTTTTCAAACTTCCTTACTGCACAGTACATAAAATATCAATAGAAACCCTTTAATCAGGGTTTTGGTTTATCCTCCTTTCCTACCCTTCTACTTAGCTTTCTTGTTATATGAGCCAGAGTCAATCTTAATGGTAATCTTATTCATGTTGATACTTTCTGTATGTATTTTATTGCAAGAAATTTCATTAGTTTTCCCACTCTCTCGCTACACAGAGTGGACCCTATGATGCAGCAAATGGAGCAGATCTTTTTGACAGTGAGATGTTCGATTGGACACAGAGAGCTTGCTCCCCTGAACTTTGTTCTAGTCCCTTTAAGATGAAGGTATTTCTGTGGTAATTATTGCCTATGAAGTCAAAACTGCTTTCCTCTTTCTCATTTTCCAGACTTGTTTATTCTCTAATTTCTCGCTCTTTTTGGTTTAGATTAAGGATACTATTGATTCTGCTGAAGTTCAGGAAAAGACTCAAGCTCCCTCAGTTGAGGAAAGTGGAATTAATGCATCAGCAACAGAGAACAGAATAGCTGTGGCAAATGAAAAGGGTACTGATAAAGGAAAACTGATTTCACCATCTTTATTTCCTCCTGAAAATAAAACCACTAGTAGAAAAGGTTTTGTTTGCAAGTCTAGCAAGAGTAAGACATTAAGAAGTAGCCAGAAGAAACAAGCAAAGAACATAACTGGTGAAGTATCAGAAGTCCATAATACTTCACAAAATGCATCTGAACAAACAATGAAGAATAATCATGACAATGTCAGTGCATTTAAGTCGAATAAAAAGGATCTGAAAAACAAGAAAAAGGGAAGATCCTCTAGAAATGTTGATGGGTCAGTAGTAGAAGATATTTCCACTTCACGTAGTGCTAAAAGACTTCGCAAGAGCAACAATTCAATGTCCTTCAACTTGTTTACCCTTGTGAATCAGGAAAAACATAGTGAAGGAGGTGTTGAGACACTTGACTTGAAGACACATAATAAGCGCCGCAGGGGATCATTAAGTGAACAAAATAAATACTGTTTTGGACCAAAAGGCAGACAGAAAACTGCTGAATGTAACATTCCACAAACTCAAGATGAAGCTTTGCATTTTGAATCAGCAAATAGATTGATTTCCATGGATAGCAGGAAACCTATTCCTAGTACAAAACTGAAGAGATGTGAGCTTGATAGTGGTAACAAGCTTCATGGGAAGAAAAAAGTGAAGTTTTCTGAAGATGGGAAGCTTGCTGACAAGGAAAATATTAGTCTTGAAAAGATTCAGAAGAGAGTGCATAATTCATTGGAAATGGGGACATTTGTTTTGAACATGAATGATTCAGTTCTGCAGAAGTTTGAGGCAAGTCAAAACAAGTTACTGTGTGCTTTCTGCCGTTCAGCAGAAGAGTCTGAGGTAGAAGTTTTGATTTTTGTGTTTCTTTTTCTGGTTCCCCCATCTGTTTGTTCTTAATTCTTAAAGTTAGTCTTTTGATTTTATATATTAATTGTATACCATTCTGTTACCAAATGTCAGGTTTCAGGAGTCATGGTAAGCTACCTTAATGGAAATCCTGTCAAAGGGGATGTCAATGGAGCACCAGGTGCTATACATGTTCACAAATATTGTGCCGAATGGTAATTACTCTTCAGTAGGTCCTTTTATCTTTACTTCATATAAATATAGCTATGATAATTTAAAAATTATCTCCAATAATAATATGAACTTCTTGGCTTTATGGATAATTTCCTCATTAGTGTCACAAATGTCTTTTTATAGCAAGTGTAAATTTCTTATTTTTAATAAAAAGGAAAGTGTAAATCTTTTATCTGCATCTTATGCGTTCAATTTACAGCAATTTGTCCCCGTCAAGTCATTTTAGTATCTTTGAATCTGTTGGAAGTTAAATTGTTTCTAGTGTAAAAAATAAGAAATGCATATATACAGGGCCCCTAATGTTTATTTTGGAGACGATGATGTGGTCAACCTTGAATCCGAGCTGAAAAGGAGTCGGAGAATTACTTGTTTTTTCTGTGGAGTAAAAGGGGCTGCTCTTGGGTGTTACGAGACAAGTTGTCGCAAAAGCTTTCATGTTCCTTGTGCCAAGTTGACCCCAGAGTGTCGATGGGATTTTGTACGTCTGAAATTCAATCCCCCAGAACTATATTTTACAAAAAGATTCAACATTACTTACTCCATATTTCTTGTTACAGGACAACTTTGTCATGTTATGCCCTTTGCATGCTAAATCTAAGCTGCCACGTGAGGTCCCTGGGAAACAGCCTAAGATTAAAGAAAGTGTTAAAAGGTTAGACCACAGATTCTTAGAACTGTTGTTAGCTGAAAATTTTAGATTTTGGTTCATAGTACTTATTCCCGTTTTGTTTGCCTCTAATATGCAGAAATTCTTGTATCCACCAACCCAAAGTCTCAGCAACACCTGATAATCCTGCTACTTTGCAGTGGAAGTCTCAGAAGAAGAATAAGAACTTAGTGCTCTGTTGTTCAGCTCTGACTGCTGATGAAAAAGTTAGCAAACAGTGTAATTTTCATGAATCATAGTTATTTGAGACAAATGAGGTTCGTTAACTGGATAACTTAAATCCTCAACTTGCAGGGGCTTGTTTCTACGTTAAAGAGGTTGTCTGGAGTGACAGTACTCAAGAACTGGAACGTAAGTGTCACCCATGTCATTGCTTCTACAGACGAGAAAGGAGCATGTCGAAGAACTCTCAAATATTTGATGGGTGTCTTGGCTGGCAAATGGATAATGAGCAGTGACTGTTAGTAGCCTTGTTTTCCTAACTGCAAATTAATATGCTACAGTGACAACTTGTGTTTTCTCTACAACCAGAGTTTAGCTTCTGTTTTTGTCCATCTTGATGTTTGGTTTTTATGCGTGCAGGGATTATTGCTAGCTTGGAAGCCACAGAATTTGTTGATGAGCAGCAATATGAGATTAAGATAGATACTCATGGCATTGTGGATGGGCCTAAACTTGGAAGATTGAGGATTTTAAACAAGGTTATATCTTTCTTCAGATTTATCATTAGCTATAAACTAATCAACTGCATTTCAATTCATTTGGATAACACTTGTTACCATTGTAATTATTTTTCTGAAGTGTTGGCGGTTAGAGCAACGTTTTAGTCCTTTTGTGTATATACTATAAAACTATAAAGCACTCTTAGGTTCTATGTATTCCTGGATAGATTCCTATTCCATAAAGAGAATGGTAATTCCTTGACCCCCTACCCCCACTCCCACCCCATCCCCAACCACTGAATTAATCAACCAAGTAGAAGTTGAAGTTTTAGTTGGAATGATTGCTTATAGATCTCGCTACATTTTCATCTTCTGCTGGCTGCAGTCACATCATTGTGTGAAGGTCCTGTTATGCATTCTTTAATATCAAAATTCCTGTTTTGCAGCAACCAAAGCTTTTCAATGGATACGAGTTCTTTTTTATGGGTGACTTTTTACCTTCTTACAAGAGCTACCTGCATGACCTTGTTATTGCTGCTGGAGGAATTGTCCTCAACAGGAAGCCTGTAGCAGTGGATCAGGAAATTCTTTCACCCAGATGCCCTCCACCGTTTGTAATTTATAGTCATGAACAACTTGATCAGTGTGAAGGAAGTGAAAAAGTTTCAATTTTAGCGCGCAGAAGATCTGATGCAGAAGTTTTGGCTAGTACAACTGGAGCTGTAGCTGCCAGTAACTCATGGATTCTAAACTGCATTGCTGGCTCCAAGTTGTTGGAGCTGGAATAGTGTAAAATTTCTACCCACGTTTTCACATCATTCAACAACATAGAATAGGCTAGACATGGCCTTTTTCATCTGCCATTATATAAAACATTAGTCTGTAAATATTTCCCAGATGGCCTGTTCATGTCTTTCATCATTCCGTTACTTGTACCCCAAAAGTCATGCTTTTTTCTTCTGCTGATGTATAAGTTAAAAATTATATGGAAGTCCAGTTTGGTTTGCATATTCTGTAGTTTGAAAGGTCTGATCAGATTTTCAGATAGAGCTCGAAAGTGCTGAATCAATCCATAACTGCACAGTCATCCACTCACCCTGTCCTTAAAGACGTAGATTCTGCTCTTCATTATAATTCCATGATATTGCTCTTCAAGGTCTTGTGAAAAGGTTTACATTGCCAATTAGGATAATGAGGCAAAAGATTTGATGTTATTAGCACTAATATAAAACTGAAGACAAAATAGGTACCTGTAATTTGCAGATGAATAAAGAAAACAACATTGCTAATTATTTTCCTGTTACATACCATATACTTAACTCCTTTATTACATTGACTTCATAACAGAGAAGAATGGGCTAATGTTTCTCCATTTTCAGTGGATTTAGTGGAACACTATCATCCTGTACCATATGCTAAAGAGAACCTTGAAGACCATCTTTTCTTCCCTGAGTCTGCTTGTTTCTAAGTTACCCTGTGTTCTCATGCAAAAACTGTAGGCTTGCAAGCACTAATCTCTACTTTTGGTTTTACACATTCCCCTTCCTTTGGACCATGTTTTGCAACCTGCATTTTAAAGCATTCAAACATATGCTCTAATTCTACAATCTCCTCTTGGATGTCCCTTGAGGGCACGCTTTCAGAGGCCATCCGTTCTTTAAAGCTGTGGATTCTGGCAAGTCCAGCACCAATTTTTGCTGTCATTTCCTCCATAGTTGCATGCATCGCCATGTTTTCTGCTTGTGCATCCTTCCATTTCCTCTTAATGGACCTATAGCCATCCAATGACTTTAGGAGGTTCTCTGAAAGTACCTTATTTCTCTCTTGGAGGGCAATGTTTCCTTGTGATTCTCCTCCACCACTGCTATACTGCGTTTCTTTTTCCTCGGTGGCACGTTCATGTAGCCTTTCCACTAAATTCTCATTTTGTTCTTTGAGATCATTGATGAGGTCTTCCATTTCATTCAATTCATGGACTTTCTTCGAGAGTTCTGCTGCCATAATCTCTTTTTCTTTCCCTAAGCTTGAACACATGACCTCGAGGCTCTTTCGTGCTACCAAGCTTGCGTTTAGTTGCTTCCTCAGCTTTTCTTTCTCATCAATCATCACTTCTTGGTGCTTCTTGTCTATGGGAACATGACTAGTAGATTCAGTTTCTGATGGTGACTTGTTACCAAACGATTGACATTTCTGAATTCTTGTCCTAACACTATCAAGAATGGTCATCATGGTTGCCACCCTCAACATTCTCCGGCCATCGTTCTTCTCTTTGTTACAAGTATTTTTGTGCTCTTGAATCAACTTTAGCAGTAACTTAATGTTGGCCGCAACCCCTGAAAAATACAGAATTCGCAACACAAAAATAATAATTTAAAATATGAATATCTAATTGAATTTTATTATCACCAAATATATGTTTCGTAAATCAAGAAAACATAATATCGACAAACACAAACATTAACATAAAGAGAAAAGGAACAAACATTACCTTCTAAAGCTGAATCATCATAGAATTGTTCAAACGTTGAATTCGACATTAAATCAGGAGATGAATTTACGCGGAGTCTACTCATGAAATATATCTAAAAGAAAAATGAAGAGTAAATTCTCAAGAATAGAGAGAATACAAATGAATTGAACGCTGGATTTATAAGAAAAGGGTACTTTCTAAAGTATATAAAGATTGTACTAATTAGGTAAAATAAATAATTATAATGTGATTTGAGAGATCCAAAGAAGAGAGATTGCTTTGCAAACCCTCTTTCTGTTTCTCTTCTTTCCTTCTATTCTCTCATTATCTGAGAAGTTTTATTTAGTAGTATGAGGAAAAAAAAAGATTTTTTTCTCAAGTTGTCTTATTCTTCTTTTATTTCTGTATTATTCAATGTTTTTGTTGGAAGTTAGCTCATCAGAGAGAATGGTTGGCTCATGGAAGTTATTTTTTGCGTAATTATTGGCAATTGATTGACTTATTGATTGGCTGTTAGCTGTTACTGACTTTCTTAGACACAACAGTTGGCTTCATGTGATGAGTCCATACCTATTTGCTTATCACTATTCTCATGTGCTCCTATTTTTTAATGTTAGTATATAAGTAGTATCGTATATTGTGGATTTAATTTAAAAAAGGACATGCTACATCACCTCTCATCTAGTATGTACCATCGGATCAACATGAGTTATGGTGTAGTAGTGAAATTACTTCATCTGTAATCATAAGTATAGGATTTGAACCCTGAGTATGAAAAATATCTTTTTTGGAGCGCCATCCTTGATGGATCCTACAATGTGTAATCTAGATTTAGTTAAGACTTCCGACAACCCGGATGAAATACCAAAGAAACAAAGTACAATTGGAAGAGAAAATCACTTAAAGACATTTAGCCATAAGGGTGAAATAGTCTTTACCCACTGGTAGTTAGGAAGTTGACATTTTGATCAATTATACATTTTAAGCCCATAAATTACAAGTTTGTGTCAACAAAATTTTTTTGTAACCGAATGTCAATATTTTTTTTTACAAAAATATACATGTACAAGTAACTTGGAAAAAGCACACAAAAAAAATGGGGGAAAAAAAACGTGAACCGGGAACAAAATGAGATACATTAAAAACCTACCATTAATGCATGGAGTATGACATGCTGTAATTATTTAATAAATCTTTTTTGGGATTAGTTGATAAGAAGAACCATTAATGTTCATGGGGAAAGACCATAAAAAATACAACAAGAAGTGCAAAAATCGGTCATGAAAAAATGAAGTCTTATTCATTTCGCTTTTTTTTTTCTCTCCTCAATTTAATGATTGTAATTATTGAAGAAAGTCATTGGATTTTGGTATATATAGCATACCGAAAAAACACAAAGATAAAAACCCAAAAATACTCTCTTGTTGATCTCGTGTTTAGTCGAATTTTGATTATGGATTGTATCTCAATTTTGATTCATCATGATGGCGAATGAGATGCAACAGGTTTGTTTTCCCTTTTTCAAATAAAAATATTATTTTTTGGTCCTTCGATTTGTATAAATTTAGTGTTTGGTTTAGTTTGATATTATTCATACATTGACAAATGGTTCCTGTTGGTGTATGATCACCATAAAAAATATGTCGTTAATATTATTTTGATATAATTTATAACTTTTTGATAAAAATAGAAGTTAAGTTTGTTTAATAACACAAGTAGGTATGTGGATTACAAGATTGAAGGGGTTATATTTGATATAACAAGTGGATTTCAAGGGTTGGTTGATACTATTGCTTCACAGATAGGTGTTGACACAACCATCAATGAAATGGTGATACAATATAAGGTTAGTAATGAATCCCCACCAATGCGCATACATAACAATGCGGGCATGCAAGTGTATTTGGACCAAAAAATGCAACATGAACTTCTTCTCAAAGTATCCGTTATGTATAACGTGTGTCGATAGATCTATGGAAACAGTTTTGTATGAATGAGGTGTGCAAAATACAACCAAATCATATACCATTACAAATACTCTGTGTTTACCTGGGATTGAAACAATAATCAATGATGACAACGAAGAAGTAGAAATATTAGACAACACTCAGAATGATGACGTTGTAGTCAATCAAATTTATAAAAGCAAGAGTATTCTTGTAGAGGTAATGAGACGGTATGTATTATTGAGGGGATTCAATTTCGTTGTTATAAGGTCAAGTCATACAAGGTATGTGATTTTTTTGGGTTGTTCATAATGATTGTTAATCTGTTTATAATTTTTTGTATGTAATCCTGGTTGTTTTTTGGTTAATATTTCAATTTATTTTTTGGATTCCATAGATTGATTTATTGTTTGCCCCCCTCCCCACCGGAGACTGATTATTTTTTGTGTTTGTACAGATATTTAGTTTAAAAATTTGTAAATTGTTTGGTTTAATTTTGACTTTTTTTGTAATATGACATTTTTGTAAGTTGTTTTGGTTTAATCTTTGTTTTTTTTTTATGTATTTTGTAAATAGTGCTAACATTCCCTTTTTAAGGTTACAACTTGAAATGCGCATCAAATGAGTGCGCGTGGTTGTTTAAATCTTCATGTTTGAGCAATTCAGGATTGTTCAAAGTTCGTAAATTTTGTGATACATATACGTGTCCAGTGAAGGGTAGGCTGATGTCAAAACGTTAATGTAAAAGTAGTGTGCTTGGTACAATATTGTTAGACAAATGCAGTGATCCCAAGATCAATTATACCCCAAGTGAAATAAAAAAGGATATGAAGAGGAAACATGGGATTACATTAAGTTATATGCAAGCTTGAAAAGGTAGGCAAAAGACATTTAATGTACTACGAGGGGACCCAACTAAGTCTTATGGAAAAATAGCAATATATTTATATATATTGGAAAAAACATACCCAAGGACAGTAGTCGATTTAAGAAAGACGGAGGAAGGGTGATTTCTGTATACATTCATTGCACTAGATTCATGCATTAGAGGCTGGGAATATTGTCGACCAATAGTGGTCGTTGATGGTACACATATAAGGTCTCCATTCAAAGGGACAATGTTGATTGCTAGCACTTTGGATCCCGGAGGTGAGTTTTTAAAAATTCATAAAAAAGTTTACGATTTGATAAATTCAAATGTTTATTAAATGAGTTTTGCTTAATTGTAGGTTATATATTACCTCTAGCATATAGTGTCGTTGACTCGAAAAATGATCTATCATGGAATTGGTTTTTTCAATGTTTCAAATTGGCATGCGGTGATAGGAATGGTATGTGCTTTGTTTCGGATCGAAACAAAAACATTTAGAATGCTGTTGCATGTGTTTATCTGGGGGTCCCACACTATACTTATACTTATCATTTGTGGACCAACATGCTGAAACGGGCCCACAGTAATACCGAGGAGGTGAGAAAATTATTTTTTAGTTTGGGAAAGGCATACACAGTTGAGAAATTTAAAGATCTGATGAGTCGAATGAAAGAGATAAGTCCAAAATGTCATGCCTATCTGATAAAGGCTGAATTTGAGAAGTGATTGCGGGCACACTTAACTGTGAAAAGGACATGGATACTGACAAGTAATATTACCGAATCAATTAACAATGCAATCTTGCCAGGACAGAGACTTTTTGTGGTACCCATGCTAGAGTAAATGAGGAAAATCATTGAAATTTGGAATGAGAAACACAACCAAGAAGGAACATGGAACAGAACGATATAAAAGATGACATAACCTCCAAGTACATCATTTGTTTGAAAGCCTCTAAACATAAACATAGTTGAGCTATTAGGATAGACCCTAACTAACTCAATATCTAAAAGTAAACTCAATCCAAAGAAACATCCCGATCAAAAGTAAGTCATAAACACATCCTCGAACCACGAGGATTCACCAATTCTGAACTCAAATATAACAGCTAGCCAAGGAAAGGATGAGAGTAATCATTTGACCCAACATTATGATACAATGTAGGCAAAAGAAGTGCACGTTAGCACATGAAAGGTACTGCGTATATGAGTAATGAAACATGCTATATGTCATGGCATGCAATTGACCAAATAAAGAATATGATAGAGAATTTATTTAAAGCATATGTAAAGTATGAGAATAACCAACACATGATAGAAATCATAACGAAAACCATTTAGAAGAATGAGTAATAAACAATCATACCATATGTGGAATATCAACCGTAATCGACAATAAGACCATTCAAGCTATTATATGAAATCTCGATATTTTTCTATACATCAAAAAAAGAAAGTTACTTGCCAAAATAGACTCTACTTCATAAAATGAATCATGACATAGGCTATATATGAATCCACTAGCAAGTCTAAATAGACTAGTCCCACGATGATACATAGTTATGCGATTAGAGGATTGCTACCAGGGACCCCTTGGTCAAGCCCCCAACTCAAAGTCCACTCGGTGCTAAGTCAAAATCCAATAGTATACTTGTCATAAATCATATAGCTTAACATGTGAAAAGGAAATAATCAACTATCAATCCATTTCATAAATTATTGATCATAGAATAACTTATTTCATAGTAATTCATGTAATGTAAGTGTAGGCCTTTCATCATTACAAATCCATGCTTGAGTGAGAAAACTCACAATTGTTCATATTTGTCTTAAAGAGTATCATATAAGCTTAATTCACTCCTTTCATAGAGCTTGCATGAAAATTTTATCAATTCATGATCATAACTTGCAGTGAAAACTAGGGTAAAAGCATGGGTTCACATGTAATCAATTTAAAATCATGAAACTTTAAATAAATCATGCATAATTGTGTAGAATAAGGTCAATTAAAATCATAATTGAAGGAACCCATGTTGAATTTCATAAACCTTAGATCATATTGGGAAGAGTTTGATTGAAAAAAATCTTGAATTCATGTAATAAATATCAATTCATGCATATTCAATGCAAAGTCATGAAATAAAATATAATTTATAAAATTCTATGATAGATCATAAGAACCCCAATTTCCATACTTGAAATTCATAGAAAAATATTGAGATTCTTTGGACTTCAAAAATGAGAGGAGTCCATGAATAAATGCCCACATACTTTAGGTAGAATCCTTATTTAGAACTTGAAATTAGAGGATTGAATGATCGAACCCTAAGCTTGACCTTGGGAGGATTCTTTGAGAAGAAGAAAACTTGAAAGAATTTGGGAGTGTGAGAGATTGAATGGGAATACGGTGGATTCGTCGAGTAAAAATGATTATAGAATGGTTTATAATTCTAAAACGACATAGTTTAGGGCTAGAAAAATAGGAAAGGTCCAAAATATCTTTTATTAAATCTGGCTGTATGATCCATGAGCAAGGATATATGGGTCATAGATCAATTTATACTTGTATAAATGGTTGTGAAATGTGGGCCCAAAATTTCATACAATTTTCTGTGTTTGGAGGCCCTTATAATCTGAAAAGTTGGCTTCGATAGAAAATATAGACAAATAACCTTATAATAGAATTTTGACAGTTTCATTAGCTCTGGGATGAAATAACTAGGATAGAAGCATGGTTGACTCAAGTACCGAGGCCTTCGGTGCAAGTTTAAAATATTCACTGTTTTGGTTATTGAAATTTGGCCCAAAGTAGACTTTGGTCAACATTCTTGGAAATCACATCTCAGATGAGAATTTTGTCAGCGCGTTTATGTCATGACCCGAGAGTAGGGCCTAGACGTGATGTGACGACCCCTCTAGAGGGGTCGTCACACGTGACATGACGAATGAGAACTTAAAAGTCCTCAAACAAGCCTCTTAGCATCATTTTACACATTATTGGTTCGGAAGCACGTAATTTAAACAGTAAACACATAATTCTAAGAGATTTGCGGGGCTTTGGACTCAAGCTATGGGGATGTCATCAGGGAAGGGATTTGCATGAATCACATAGAAATTAACAATCAAGTTCTAAGGGACGGGTAAGTATGAATCGCACTATGGGGCTAGGGAGGGGCTTGGGACTTCCCGCATAAATACATTTCCATTTATCATATCGTAATAACATAAACATAATCATCTCATCCATGCATAATACATAATCATAGCATCTCAAGTATACATATAACATATCTGTATGGAAGACTCTATGATGTCCAAAAATGCCTCTAGTCTATATTAGGGCGGAGGCCAAAACATGTCCCGGATTCACCCTCAAAGTAAAGACATAATAAACATAACATAAGATCTAGAGAGAAGGTGAATGTTGTCCCTGAAACATAGGACTCACCACAATGATACTAAAAAATCCAAGTTAACTGTCAAGAGGTGGATAGATGTAGTCTCCGGTCCCAACATGGTTAGATCATGCAGACAAAAGAGTATGCGTTAGTACGTTTGAATGTACTAAGTATGTGGACATGCAATGCATATGAACATGTATAACTTGTAAATCAATGTTAAATGACAAGGGCACATATATGAAAAGAATTACATAAGAAAGAATATCATAACAATATGCTTTGATCCATGATGCATGAATGCTTAGTCATATAAACATAAAGGGGATGGGACCTTAATCGATATAAGTGTTTAAATGAAAAAATACCGATTTTCAAAAAATTGACTTAGACTTTAGAAAAAATCAATTTTAGAAAAATAATAGAGTTGCCACTTAATTTTATTAAGGAAAAATTAAGAAAACCATTAAAATGACTTTAAAAAAATCTTAAATAGAAAAAACTTTTTAAAAATCCCAAAGAAACGAGTTCGAGTTCAAATTTTCATTTCAAGAAGGTTTTAAACACTTGAAACGGCCGCTAACGCGCCGTTATCCGACAATTAGAAAAATATTTGACTAACTTTCAAAAATAATCTAGGACTAAAGATATTTAAAACTTATTCAAATAAAAATCTATGTATTTATTTTTTAGAAAACAAAGGGACTTGGAATAAAGAAGAAATGCACATTTATTTTTTCATATTTTTGAGAGAAAGATAATAAATAACCTAAATATTCTAACAAAAGAAAATAATTTTCAAAGGAGATATTTTGTCGAAAATTTAAGGAGTATTTGAATTTCCAAATCGAATATTATTATTGTTTAAAATATTATACATTTTATCTCTTTTTTTTATACTCATTATTATTATTTTAAGAAAAAGAGAAGCAACAAGTGATTGGAATATTGAAAATACTTTTTTTTAAAAAGTTGTTGAAGTTTCAAAAGACTTGGAATTTTTAAACCCATCCATTCGTAAAGAAAATCAATAATTGAACAATTCGAGCTAAAAAGTAATTCTCGAAAATGAATAATAAGATAAACTTTTTTTTTATTTTTTTTTTAACATAAATGATTTGTCGTTTGAGGAATTTAATATAGTTAGAATAGATAAAATCTAAAGTTAGAACAGTTAAATACAAGTAATATATAAAACAAAAGGGAGAAAAGAATTGGGCCCTTAAACCACCTCCTTCTTTAAATCTAAAAAGGCTACTGAAATTGAACTTTTGACTCCATTTAATCCCCCAAAAACTGCTGCAAATTATGGGCTTTCAAGACCCATTTCTCCTGTATATCAGCATGGTTAATACACTGTATATCAATGTATATAGGTGTATATGAGCCTCCTTTCGCCATGAGAAAACTTGCAACCAGCTCCCTACGACCTATTTGGGTCTTCACAGCTCCAAGGAATGCAATGGGGGAGTCCCAAAGGACTCAGAGAGATGCATAAGAACGAAAGAAAATAGATTAAGAATCCAAAAATTATTTCAATCCACAATCCAATAATTTGAAGCTTAAAAATTAAAATATCAATACATAGAATTCATGAACTTTCAACCAAAAACGAAAGCATAAAATCTATTATCTTGAGATTAAGAATTAACACACAACCCATATCTTCAAAACTAAAAAAAACCCATGAAATTTGATAATTTGAAAGTAAAATAAACATGTAAAATCTATTAATCTTGAAACTTAGGAGTCAACATACAATTCATGTCTTAAAAGAAAAAAAACTAAAAAAAAATCACCACATGAACCCATTAAAATAAATCACCATTCCAACCTATTAACCTTGAAACTAAAATCAATTCCCAACATTAATACTTTTGAAACTAAAGAAGAAGAACCAACATGTAACTCAAGCCTTGAAACTAAGAATCAATATACATATAAAATTCACATTTTAAAAAAAAACTAGAAATCAAGGTGTAAACTCGAAGGTTTACAACTAAATTTAACTTGTAAACCCAATATTTTGGACAAAATCAAAATCACCATATGAAACTTATGAACTTGTACTAAAGGTAAGACAAACATATACAATCCATTAATCTTGAAATTAAAGTCAACATACAAATCCATTATCTAGAGAATCAATGCCTAAACTCGTTAACTTGAAACTAAAGAGAGAAAAACATATGAAATTTGTTAATTTAAACCCAAGAACCAACAAAGCAAACATATAAATATCGCTTGACTTAAAACTAAGAACCGGCATATGACCCATAGTTAAGAACTAAAATCAACCTATGAAACTTGATAACTTGAAACTAAAACAAATATATGTATATAATCCATTAATTTTGGCACTATATAAACCAATATTTCAAGATCAAACCATGAGACTTGAAAACTTGAGGCCACAACAAATATATAAAAATTTATTAACTTAAAACTATGAATCAATACGTAATCCATATTCTTAAAACTAAAAATCATTAAAAAAAACCCAACAATCTTGGAATTAGAATCGATAAGTGAAGCTCATAACTTTGTAACCAAGATTCAACATAAAAACCTCACATCTTGAAAACTAAAACCAATACATAAACTCCCAAGCTTAAAACTAGAAAAAACATATAACGTCTATTATTCTTGAAACCCAAAATCAAAATTTGAAATTTACTAACTTTGAGATTAAATAATCCACATGTAAAACTCATTAATTTGAAACTAGGAAACCAACATATGAAATTATATCTTGAAGTTAAAAATCAATATATAAACTCAAAATTCTTTCAAACTAAAATCAACAAATAAACCCATCAACTTAAACTTAAGGATCAACACCTATGTTCATTACTTTTGAAACCAAATCTCACATATAAGACCCAAATTTCGAAACTAAAAAACCGATATATAAAAAATTCATATTTGAAACTAGAAATCAAGAGAAAAACTCAAGATCTTCCAAACTAAAGTCAACATATAAACCCAATATCTTATAGACTAAAAAAAATCAATGCATAAACTTATTAACTTGAAACTAAAGAGAGGAGAACATATGAAATTCGTTAATTTGAAGCTAAGAACTAACAAAGCAAGCAAACAACTCAAGAGAAATAATACCAAGAACTAACAATGTGCCACTTACAATCTAGATTGACTTATGTATGACTACCAAGTAAATTAGCGACAGACGAAAAGGTAGTTGTATGCCGTGAGTAATGTCAGTGAGTAAACAATTGATAGTTGTGAATGTTCACTAATTTTCTGAATTCAAAAGACATCTATGCATAGCTAAAAAAATTCTTTCTTCCCTGTAACATAGCAAACAAGAACTAACATATAACTCATGTTCTTGAGACAAAAATCAAACCTATTAATCTTTGGAAATAAGCTCAACATTTAAAAGTAGGACAACATAAACGTGACAGCAAGGGGGGTAAGACGCGAAAAACGGCCCCGAAGAGACGTCTACGATCAAAACGCGATTCCAATAACTCCAAAAAATCATTTTACAGTAAAAAATATCAACGCCAACATCAAACATAATCACGAGGTAACAAACATTCAACAAAAAAGGGGATAAAACTTAACATAACAGCAGCGCCATTCAACATTTAAACGTGAAAAACGAGAGGTAAAGACGTTACCTTTTCGAGTGCGGCAAACCGAGACGATGAGCTTCTACAGCGAACTCCGACCACAAGATGAACTCCAGTAATGTTCTCTAACTTCAAGACTCGAAATTTGCAGCTTTAGGAATTTTGGGAATCAAAAGAGTTTCCAGAGAGGGGTATTTATAGGACCGAATTCGGGCAAAAATGAAGGAAAAATGAAAGGTTAAAATCAAGATTTTGGGTGGGACAAATTCAAAAATCAAACCTGAGACGTTGGGGCGTCGTTTTGCCAGTCAAGGGCTGCTGCGAGTGAAGCTTTCTACTGTTCAGCGACGCAGGTGCCATTTTCGGCATTCCTGCGTCGTCGTTCTCGAAGAGAGCAGAGGAGACACTCTGAAGAGATGAAGAAACGCGTGATGCATTCTTCATCTAGGGAAAAAAGAGAAAGCGGAAAAGGCCTAAAATGAGTATTAAAAATGGTACAAAAATGTTCTTCATCCACCTTTTGGGCCTAAAATACCCTTGTCATCCACCTTTAGTGCCTAAAATGTCCTCGAAGTATTATAAATGGTACAAAAATGTCCTTCATTCACCTTTTGGGCCTAAAATGCCCTTCTCACCCACCTTTAGGGCCTAAAATGCCCTTCTCAACCAATTTTCATTATTTTTAAAATTTATGATATAATTTAATTT